>PYAF01001118.1:951693-988099 GCA_007407185.1 Glycine tomentella | reverse complement strand
AAAAAAAAAGGTCGTTGTAAATTGTTGACAATAAAGAATGACATATAAGTTTATTATTATTTTTTATATGTTGGAGAGATATGACTTTATTATTTAAAGAAGGTTAAACTAATATTTTAGTTCTCTAATTTTTTTAGATTCAATTTTTTTTCAATTTAATTTTTTAATTTTAAAACCAATTTAATTTAATTTTTTAGTCTAAATTATAAGAAATCATACTTTAAGAGTTCAAAATCGACATAAATAGTTTTAAATTATCATAAAATGCACATCTTTCATAAAAGAAAATCGATTTTAAAAATTAGAGAACAAAATTGAAAAAAATAGAGAACCAAATTAAATCTAAATAATAAATTAGAGGGAAAAAAATAATTTAATCTTAAAAAAAAAAAAGAAACCCTTGTAAATTGTTAAATGGGATATGAAAAATACTTTTGATCTCATGATAATAAAATAAAACACATATCTTTTTCCATGCTCTTTCGTTGTATTTATTTTAATTTTATTTCATTCATTGCTTGACTCATTTCAGTATTTTGTGCGTTGAAAAATAAAGAGAGGTCAAGATCTTTCCCCATGCATAAACAATAATAATATCAGTATTACTATTATACTTAAAATGCACGTACACGTTACATCAATAACGAAGTTATATGAATATCCATATCCACAATTGTCAACGTAGTGAATTAATTGTATACAATGTTTTTAAGTTGGCACATTTATGGCTCCATAGTCCATAGTTCATTCATCGCTGGAGTAAAATGCAAACCCTATCAGATCTGTTGTGATCAGTTGACAGTTGTCTGGGGAGGGAGAAACTGTAATTGACATTTACGTTTTAACAAGACATCACATGTGGTCAAGACATTAACCCTTACACAACACCCACGCTTCTGCATTCTGCAATAGCAATATTCATAGTCAAGATTTCTCGAAAATGGAAATAAAATGAGTTTTTTTTGGTATAGAACTAATAATAAAATGAGTTTAATAATAGTGCAGAGTATTAAAGTCTAAAATAATTTTATATTATTATTAATTAAAATTATTAAAATAAGTCAAAATATGTGGATCAATTTAATTCATTACGGATTTGGATCGGGATGGACTAAATTATTTTTTTTCCTAGTAATAGTAAAAAAATGTTTGGCTTATTAGATTGAACTTGTGGTGATTGATGGCATCCGAGTTTGTCTCTATACTTGTACCCTTTTGGTTAAAATGTGGTTGATTTTAAACAGTTAAGCCTTTTTGTGTGATGTATTCTAAGTTAAAGGGTTGTATATCCTTCAGTCAACTTTGGATTGAACATTTAAACCTCTTAAAGATTGTTTCGTATTCATATATAACCGCATTATTATCACATCTTAATATAATCTTATTATAACTTTATGCTAATAATGATAAGATTGTGGTTGGCGATGCCTATACAATGGACACTAGACATAGAGGCACAATGGAATACACTTTGTGCTCTGGGTAAGTAACCTTTAATCTAATGGAGGAAATCCTATATATTCCGAAAGAGTTACATAAAGGATTCAATATATGAACATTGAGTCAATCCAATGATTGATATTTCGATAAAGTATTTGACCTTGAACAAAATTGTCCAACCAATCTACAATATAATTTTTTTAATATAATTTTTATGTAGATTTGTGAACTTTATAAGTACTTTTGAAGTTTTTTTTATATATAGATAATCTTCGAATGCTTTATTGTCTCTAGATTTTTTCACCTTAAATATATATAATTAAAATTTAAAAGAACAAAACAAATTAATTATTTATTAAAATTTTAGATTTACTTAAAAATGTTACCTCAACCTTATTTTTTTTTCGTAAAAATTGAAGACATGTATTAAAATTTACAATAATTCATACCTTGTATAAAAAATCATTTAATACTATGAGATATTAATTAGCTTTTACGGACCAATAAATTTTTAGATTTATTTTAATTGTACCACATTAACACTTAACACGCATGATGTTAGGTGACTTAAATAGGTTTTGGAAAATACTATATTAGTATGTCAGTATCAGATTTTACGTTATGTATTGACATCCTCAGAAAAATATTAATCGTGTAAAATTAGATAATCAAGATTGAGTCACGACTCACTACTGTATTACTTAAAAGGTATTTATTATAAGTACTTTATATATATATATATATATATATATATATATATATATATATATTCTTAGTGTGACTCCACGACTTAACACCAGGTGAATATTTTATAAAGTACTCAATAATATATATATATATATATATATATATATAATACCGTAATACTATATATTAACTATTAAATGGTCAGAAAAAAAAAACTATTAAATGGAGTGTCTAAAAATTAATATTAACTAATCAAAACTTTCCCCGATTTTAAAAAACTTTAAAAGAGGTCCCGTGATCTCGCTACACATGGTGCATCATCCACATCCACTATACATAATTTTTTTTCCTCATTATTATCCTTATATTATATAACAATTCAGTAATAACAAAACATCATCAAAGCCAATCCTATACTATAACTTTGTCCAAAAGGACCGAAATCCATTCCTGGTTGTACTGGACGAGTAAAAGACGTACTAGTATGTATGTGTATGAATCTTAAATTATCGACTTTAACACATTAAATTATTATTTTGATGTACTATTTTTTAAGAGGCAAATAAGAAATGTTAGAAAACACTTTGATGTATTATTAACATAATATAATTGCTTGTAAAAAAACATAATATAGTTAAGCCTAATTGAAAAACACTTTAGAAGATTACATGAAATGTTGTCAATTCCATATTCAACCTCAGAATAAGAATTTTTCCGCTTTATTTGAGCTCGTCTATGGGAACTTAGTTCTCAGGGGAATCAATCCCTCGTATTATCGCGAATGTCAAATTATTCGGTAAATTCACAGCTAAAAAAAAAAAACTATTCGTTAAACTTGGATTCGTTTAGAATCCGCGGACGCGAGGGACATTGTTTTGCTTTAAATATTAAACGCGCCTAAAATGCCGACAAATGCATTGTTCCTAGAATTCATAAAATAATATTGAATAATAAAACTAAATAAATACATACTTTACTTTTTCACTGTTGAATTTTTTACTATTCCTATGTTATGATTCTATCTCCATTAATATATTTTTTTTGTTGTGTTGCAGCTGATTGATAAGGTGTAGGTATACCAATCTAATCGAGATCTTTTGCATGCTAGCTTTTGCGTCAAATAACAAATAAGGACACTTTTAACTCATTTCCATCATATTATTATCGTGTAGAATGAATTAAAGAACAAAATTTTCACGTAATATGTATACTAGTAAGTAGTTAAGACAGTTTCGAAAAAAGAAGTAAGAAACACACATATGTAAGAGAATTGTCCTGTTATAATAAATTGTTTAGTTGATCAATAAAATATGATTTGTTTTTCTTATTAATTCCTTATCTTATCATGTTGGTGAAGTGTATTTTTTCCGATAAAAAAATCAAGTTAAAAATAATAAAATATTAGATAAGATTGTTACTCTCTCTTACTCTCATTTTCTTCGCCACCAATGTCACTATTATTATGATAATTGTTTTCACTGTTATCACTATCATCATTGTCATAATTAACAATTGTATCAACCACGATTATCACTAAGAGATATAAGATTGATTGGACGGTTAAGAAAGAAAAAAAAGATAATGGGTTCAATCCATCTACTAACAAAGATTAATAAATTGACAATTAACATTTGTCAATAAAAAACACAATAACCACTATCACTAGCTCCATCACTCTCACCATTAATTGTTATCATCACTTCAATTATCATCACTATCATAACAATCACTATTATCATAATTGTCACCACTATCCCCGTTATTGATACAAGTGTCATCATTTTTATCACCACAACCACTATCACCATGTATCAACTAACATGACCATTTTTGTTATTGAGAGTATTATCACTACTATGAATCTCGTGTTGCTGTCTCCAACTATTACCACCCATCATTATATAATATGTATAATGTTGTGCATAAAAAATATTTGATAACTTTAAAAGCGTATCGATCCAGCCCTTATCTTGTCATGTTCTTGTTCTATTCTTATATCCTATCATATCATAATCACTAAAGGAAGCTCTTAGTGATGACTTAAAAAAGTCAAGTGTTTTTTATTTTATTTTTAAATTATACATTTTAATATATATATATATATATATATATATAAAGTTTTTTATTGTATAAATACAAGTGAAGTATTTTTTTAATTGTTAGTAAGACATTGGATATTCCATACATGTTGATTACTTGATGCATAATTAAAATTTCTATTTGAAGCTTTTATTCTTTTATCGTTTTTTTTAATCAGCCAAAAAAACATAATATTATATAATGAGGTACCACCTCCCTTTTACAACTGTATCCATCAAAATTGCTTTCCAGAAAAAAAAACACAACTACCAAAATATATAAAGTACAGATGTTCTTTTTAAGAGGAGTACAGATGTTATAAATTGTTTAATTTTTTAGCCTATGATTTGGTTAATTGACATTATAGACGGTTAAACAAGAACTTAATTGTTTAATTTTTACTTTTAAAATTTTAAATTATAATAATTATTATGCAAACTATTGATTATCAACATATCGTTGATTTGAGTAAAATTAAATTTATATCTCTTAAACAAGATGCAATTGAAATGAGTAATTGCTTAATTTTTTTGACAAATAACAGTCTTTAAAATAGTAAATACTTTAGGGCAATAAGTCAATAACACTGCAACCCCAAGAATACACAATATTGATTACCATACAACGAGTAAATCAGTGATCTCACGCAAATTGAATGCAAATAGTCGAGTCAAATTTTAAAAAAAAAATACTACAAAACATTATGATTGAATTGAAGTCACTTTTAATTTGATTCGTCCATGCAAGGACGAGGATTATCCTGGTAGAAAAAATCGTGTGGTACGGAATAATATCGATCGATATTATATAAAAGAAATGGAATGTTATGCGTTTTCTTTTTGTTTGTGGAAGATCTTCATGACATGATATCGTCCCTGTCCACAAAACAAAACTATAACGTTAATGGGTCCTGTTTGTAGGACTAGATAGTGAATGAGAGTGAGAGAGAGCATTGATAATTAGTTGTCGTAATCAGGATTCAGGAGTGATTCAAGAGTGAAGATTGGAGGTTGATGGGTCAATTTGTTGCAAGCTGTGTCCCTTGGTTGGCTATACTTTACATCATATTCACTTTATATTCAATTCAATACAGCGTTTGTGGTACATTGCTAAACTATATATCAATAAATAATATATTAAAGCTAAATTCAACAAACTTTGTGTCAATAATTTACTGTATTATTCTTATTTAAAATATGTTAAATAACTTAACTATTAATAAAAATAATATATTATTAATTTGAACAATTAAAGTTAAGTCAGATATACAAAATCCACTTAAACCCTATCAAATTTACATGAATAAAAAAAAAGGCTGGTGGAAAAACAAAAACAGCGTGAACAGGGGTTACTCTACCTTTTAATTTATAAACATTAAAAATACATTACCGGCCATAAAGCACGTATATATATTTAATTCTTATCGTTATTGCATACTGACATCCTAATTCGAATTATGGCTTTAAGTATATAATAATTTGTGTTGAGAAAAAAAATATTCAGTCATCTTATATGTATTTATGGTTCTCAACAAAAATTAATCACTATTTTCAGAAAAACTATTTCATTCCAATATTATAAAAAAAAAAATCACATCCTAAGTCTTCCTTATGATCTATCACGTGTTTAATGATTTTGGAATTGGAATAAGATTCTCTCCCCTCAATGAAATTTAAAAGAAAATAACAACTCGAATATCTTTTTTTTTCTTTTCTATTTTTGTGAAAACCTTCTTGGAATATCTTATTGAGGCAGGCATAGGTTGTCGTCTAATTTAATCATTATTACCAAATGAACAACTGAAGAAGAAAGACCATCCATTAGCGACATCATAATTCGTCCTACTATTATGTTTAAATCTTAATCAAGTTGAAACTGAATTAACTTGTAAGAGTTTCCAACAATAATGGATTTCTTTTTGGTATATCAAACCTCGTGCTTAACTAAGAATGGATCAAGTGTAAGGACTCGGCTTTCCCTTAGGGGTTGATGTCATTTTCTCTTTCCCTAAATAATGTATCTTAAATGTTCGATCCATTTTGATACTGGGGGAAACAAAATGATTATATAATCTGCTCACAAAAATCATTTTCTATATGAACTTGTTTCATTATCCCACACAGGCAAAATTGTTTATTAGTAACTCACCTTTTGTTGGGCGACAGATAATAGATTTGTATTAGGCAAGTTTAAACATTTAAAGATTTGCTTAGTGGCTGTTGAAATAACTTGAATTAGAAATATAATACTTGTGTTTGGATAATTTTTTCCATAAATATTTATAGAAAGTAAAATAAAATAAAATAAAATTAACTTTTAAGTTAATTAATTTGTAAAAACTTTCTTATTTAACTTCTTCAAAAGTTTATTTTAACTTATACATAATTAGGTTAATTTTAATTTTTATGGGAGAAATTTATTTCATTATTTTTTTCTTAAATAATTGTGGAAAAATGTATACATACCTAGGTGGAGCTCTGAACTCTGAAGAAGTTTCAGTCCACTGATCAATCAAATTAATTTTCTTCCATCGAATACTAAGATAAATAGATGCTCATAAACACACATATCCATCAACATATCTAATGGCAAACTTTTTTCTTCTTCTTGTGTGACGATTTTATTATAGCATAGATCAATTAATTATAATTTATCATGCACACACACATTCATTATTAACATATCTTTACATGCCACAATAATTAGTTGCAACTTGATTTCTGTTCACGGATTAACCCATGATTACCATGATGTACTCCTGCTTCTGATAAAGTACCAACCCACGAGGAGAATGATAGACTCGGGTGACACAGAGTTTCCTAACTTTAGCATAATAGTTTTGGTCTAATATATACATATATAGATAATAAAGACACAGAAGACATAGATAAACCACTGTGAGATTATTTTAATTTAATAAAAGATCTTTATAAATGTAGACAATAAGAACTATTAAATATATGGATCAATTAATATGAGATTATTTTAATTTAATGAAAGGTTTCGAGTTTGAATTCTGATTATTTTATTGTGTTAAATATTTAAAGATAAAGTTTTGCTGTTAATAATGATTATAACATAATTGCTTCCAATAATGAATACTTACCTTCAATATATGAAAAAAAAAAATTTAGACAATGAGTGACTCAGGGAAAGCAACGAGCATGGGAACATTGAAGGAACGATTCACATCATCGCTTGCTTGAGCTAATGTTATACTAGTACAAGGTTTTGCAACTGGGATGCAACTTCTATCGGGGTCATATTGGTTGTCTTTGCACTCATTGCCTATATCGTCATATTAATGCTGCCATATATTTTGTTGCCCCCTTTGCACTCTACTTCTAAAGAGGCCAGACAAAGAAAGTTCACATGGAAAGTTTGGTTTTGGCTTTTTATTAATGCATTAACTAGGATCACTATGGCTCGAGGATTGTTTTATTATGGTTTCAGCTACTTACTCAGCCAACTGTCTCAACTTGATTCCTTTATGCACTTTCCTTATCTCTGTCACATGTAGAATGGAGACATTGGAGTTGCAAACATGGGCAACTAAAGCAAAGTTTAATTTGTAGGGGCAATTTTGTGTGTTGGGGGAGCATTAGTTACTAGTCATTACAAAGGGAAGGAATTTTATCTTGGTCATCGTAGTCATTCCAAGAATGTTGTTGTGTCTCACAAAACTAACATGCTTCGGGGCACTTTCTTTTTGGTTTGTTGTTGCTTCTCATACACAGCTTGGTTTATTGCTCAAGTCAGGTTGCTTGAAGTATTTCCAATGACGTATTGTGGGGAACAATGCTAGCTAGTATGCATTATGGTAGCAATCTAATGATTGTTGGATATTCCGTTTCAATGCTTTTGGACCCAAATCCCTAGGTATTGACCTGGCCCATTTTCATTTAGGGTAAATCCCTAAATAAAGTGTTTCTCTTATAAATACCCTCATTATGAGAGGAGACAGTGACTGAGATTTTTCAGAGAGCCTGACGCAAAGCTGCGGCAGAGAAAGAGAGGCTGAGCGTAAACAGAGAGTTGGTGTTTTCTCCGGTAGTGAGCCGTCGAGAGTGTCTCCGAGAGTTGTGAGAGTTTCTTGTTGAGAGTGTTCCACTTCTGTTGTAAGCGAGGCTGAGAGTGGCTCCGGCAGGTGGCCGTCGAGCATATTGTAACCATTATTTCCGAATAGTGGATTGTTTCTGGACTTGGTCCCGTGGGTTTTCCTCTTGGAGGTTTTCTCCCACGTTAAACTATTTTGTGCATTGATTCTCCCTATCTTTTCTCTCGTTTGTTGTTTGTTTGTTTCCGTTGCGTGTTCTACTGTGTTTGGTTGCTGAGGGTTGAGTCGTCTGACTCCCCAGTGTTATGGTTGGTTGAGGAAGCTCCCAGCCGAGAAGGTTGTGGTGCTGTCGGGTACGGGGAAGCCGGGTACACCAGGTGCCGAGTACGCGAGTATCCGGGCAGAAGGTTGTGGTGCCGAGCCGAGTACGCGGTGTCGGGTAGCAAATTCCATAACAGTTCTGGTATCAGAGCTCCGGGTTGGAGACTCTGAGAGAGGGGATACCGGGATGGAGACCAGTGGCGGCGTTTCCCATGATGGGGACATGTTCAAGTTGACCGCAGACAACTTCGCCTACTGGAGGTCGATGATGGAAGATCATTTGTATTGCAAGGATCTGCATGAGCCCATTGTCCTTAATGAGAGGCCGGCTGGAAAGACGGACAAGGAATGGGAGATCCTGAGTCGGAAGGCGGTGGCCACGATCAGGAAGCATAATGACAAAAGCCTCTTTGAGCACGTGTCCGAGTTCACAAATGCCTTCGAGTTGTGGAACAAGTTAGAGTCCATGATTCAGAAGAAGACTCCGAGAAACAAGGCTCACCTGGTCCGCCGACTTGTGAAGCTGGAGTATAAGGACGGGATGAGTATGATCGAGCACCTCAACACTTACAAAGGTATCGTGAACCAGTTGTCCAAGGCCGACATGAGGATAGATGACGAGATGCAAGCTATGTTGCTCTTGAGCTCGTTGCCAGAGAGTTGGGATACTCTGGTAGTTACGTTGAGTAACTCGGCACCAGAAGGGAAACTGGAGATGGATGTTGTGACCGACAGCCTCCTGAATGAGGAAGCCAGGAGGAGAGAACGGGGTACGAGCAGCACTGGAGATGCCATTGTTGCTGAGCGGAGTAAGTCCGACTTCAGAGCTCGAGGGAGGAGCCGAGGTCGTGAGAGGAGGGATAAGTCCCAGGATCGGTTGAGACCGAGGAGTGAACTGAAGTGCTTCTACTACGGGAAGACCGGGCACAAGAAGGCTGACTACTGGACTCTGAAGAGAGATGAGCAGAGCGGGTCTGTGAAGTCAGACCAAGGCAAGAGAGAGGCTAGAAGCACCACGGCGGTGGTAGCTAGTGTTGGGCCCAAGATATTTCTACTCGGAGAGGACATTGTGAATGTCGCCCTTGATGACTGTACCTAGATAGTGGATTCGGGTGCTTCTTTCCATGTGACCCCTCACAGAAGGTTTTTCTCCTCCTACCGGAGTGGAGAGTTTGGAGCTGTAAAGATGGGGAATCAGGTGACCAACCAAATTGTTGGCATTGGTGAGGTGACATTGACCTCGGAGGTCGGATGTCAGATAGTCCTGAAGGACGTAAGGCATGTGCCTGACATGCGGTTGAATCTAATCTCGGTAGGCAAACTTGATGATACCGGGTTAGTGAAAAAGCTTTAAGAGCTGCAGATGGAAGTTATCCAAGGGAAGCTTGGTGATAGCCCGTGGAAGGAAGGAAGGCTCCTTGTATGTGATGCAAGGAAGGATGAGTGGCGAAGAAGCCAACACCGTGTTCGGTAGATCAAGCCTGGAGTTGTGGCATAAGCGTCTCGGCCACATGAGTGAGAAAGGGCTTGAGATTCTGGAAAGGAAAGAGCTTTTGACCGGGTTGAAGGGACAAGTGCTGGAGAGTTGCTCGCATTGTCTAGCTGGGAAGCAGCACCGAGTTTCTTTTGTGAGACCGGATCAACCTCGGAGACGGAGGTATTTACTTGACCTCGTCCACACTGATGTCTGCTCCATGTCGGAAAGATCTATTGGAGGAGCACAGTATTTTGTCTCTTTCATTGACGACCACTCCCGCAAAGTGTGGGCGTATCCTTTGAAGACTAAGGATCAGGTACTCCAGTCGTTTAAAGAATTTGGTGAAAAGGGAGACTGGAAGGAAGTTGAAAGTGGTCAGATCGGATAATGGTGGAGAGTACAGGGGTCCCTTTGAAGCCTACTGTAGAAAGGCCGGGATCAGAATGGAGAAGACGCCCCCCAAGACACCTCAGCTGAACGGGCTCGCTGAGAGGATGAACCGGACAATAGAAGAGAAGGTTCGGAGTATGCTATCCAACGCCGGGTTGTCGAAGGCATTCTGGGGAGAAGCTGTGAGGACAACCGTTGACCTGATAAATCTCTCACCATCGAGGCCTTTGGAAGGGGAGATTCCAGAGGAGATTTGGACAGGTCGGAAAGCGACCTATGATCACCTGAGGGTGTTCGGATGCCGAGCCTTCATGCACGTCCCTAAAGATGAGAGAGGGAAGCTGGATGCAAAGACGAAGGAGTGCATATATCTCGGATGGCCGAGGACCGAGTTCGGTTTCAGACTTTGGGATCCAGTCGGGAAGAAGATTGTGAGGAGCCGAGATGTAGTCTTCCATGAGAGTGAGACCATCCATGACATCTCGAAGCCCGAAGTCCGGGTTACTGTCCGAGAAGAAGAACCCGTCCCTCATGTAGATGCTGAAGCAGGGGGAGAAACCGAGGACATCGCTGGAGACGATGTGAATGATGATGCCCAGCAAAGTGATGCCGGGATCCGGGCTCAAATTGAAGAGCCGGGTTCCGAGGGTGAAGAAGAAGAGTCGAGATACCCCACTAGAGTGAGAAGACCTTCTTCGAGATATCCACCTGATGAGTACACCATCATTGCCGAGGAGGGTGAACCTCAGAGCTATGATGAGGCGGTGGAGAGTTCAGACCGAGCTGAATGGGAGAAGGCCATGCAGGATGAGATGAGGTCGCTGCATGAGAATCAGACGTACGAGCTGAACGAGCTGCCCAAGGGGAGGCGAGCTCTGAAGAACAAGTGGGTGTATAAGATCAAGCAGGAGGAGGTCGGCAAGAAGCCGAGATACAAAGCCCGGATTGTAGTGAAAGGCTGCAATCAGAAGAAGGGAATTGATTTTGATGAAATTTTCTCTCCTGTTGTGAAGTTAACCTCGATCCGATCAGTGTTAGCCATGGCAGCTACTATGGATCTGGAGGTAGAGCAAATGGATGTGAAAACGGCGTTTCTTCACGGGGAGCTGGAGGAAGAGATCTTCATGGAACAACCCGAGGGATTTGAAGTGTCGGGTTGTGAGGGCAAAGTGTGCCGACTAAGAAAAAGTCTCTATGGCTTGAAGCAAGCACCTCGGCAGTGGTACAGGAAGTTTGATTCCTTCATGACCTAGCACAAATTCATGAAGACGGATGCCGACCACTGTGTATTTGTGAAGAGGTATGAGACTGGAGACTTTTTGATCTTGCTACTATATGTAGACGACATGCTTATAGTCGGGCAAGACAAGATGAAGATTGCCGACTTGAAGAGAGCTTTGAGCTTGTCCTTCGCAATGAAGGATTTGGGTCCAACAAAGCAGATTCTCGGGATAAAGATTATCCGAGAACGAGAGAAGAAGCTACTATGGCTAAGTCAGGAGAAGTATGTTGAGAAGATCCTGAAGAGGTTCAACATGGACAAAGCCAAGACAGTGAGCACCCCCTTGGCCGAACATTTGAAGCTGAATGAGAGACAATGTCCGAGCTCAGATGAAGACCGATAAGAGATGGAGAAGATCCCGTACCAATCTGCAGTGGGGAGTCTAATGTATGCAATGGTTTGCACTAGACCCGATCTCGCCCATGCAGTTGGAGTGGTTAGCCGGTACCTTTCGAACCCCGGCAGAGAGCACTGGGAAGCAGTGAAGTGGATCTTCAGATACCTCCGGGGTACGACCCGTGTGTGTCTTCGGTTTGGAGATGGCAAGGCCGAGTTGCAAGGCTACTCGGATGCCGACTTGGGGGGGATTCCGACTCGAGGAAGTCAACGACGGGTTATTTGATGACCTTTGCTGGAGGAGCTATTGCGTGGCAATCTAAGTTGCAGAAGTGTGTGGCACTTTCGACGACGGAGGCCGAGTACATTGCAGCGACTGAGGCGTGCAAGGAGTTCCTGTGGATGAAGAGTTTTCTCCAGGAGCTCGGCCATGAGCAAGACGAGTATGTCTTGAAGTGTGACAGCCAGAGTCCAATTCACCTTGCATGGAACTCGGCATTTCACTCCCGCAGCAAGCACATTAATGTGCGGTATCATTGGATCCGAGATGCGGTGGAGGCCGGGAAGTTCACACTGGAAAAGGTGCACACAAGTCAGAATTGGTCTGACATGATGACGAAGTCGGTAGCAGTAATGAAGTTTGAAGATTGCTGCATGGGAGCCGGGCTTGTGAACTAGGTATGAAATGCCAAGTAGAGGACCTCGGCAGTGGATGCCGAGTAGAGGACCTCGACAGTGGATGCCAAGCAGAGGATCTCGGCAAGTGCCGAGTAGATGACCTCGGCAAGTGGTTGCCGAGTTGAGTTGAGGGAGGCCGAGTAGTGTTCTCGGATTTCAGTGGAAGACCGGTTGATGTCCGGGTTGCCGAGTTGGAAGATCGGCTTTTGTCCGAGTTGCCATGTTGTCGCATTGAAACGGAAGGGGGAGAATTGTTGGATATTCTGTTTCAATGCTTTTGGGCCCAAATCCCTAGGTATTGACCTGGCCCATTTCCATTTAGGATAAATCCCTAAATGAAGTGTCTCTCTTATAAATACCCTCATTATGAGAGGAGACAGTGACTGAGATTTTTCAGAGAGCCTGACGCAAAGCTGCGGCAGAGAAAGAGAGGCTGAGCGTAAACAGAGAGTTGGTGTTTTCTCTGGTAGTGAGCCGTCGAAAGTGTCTCCGAGAGCTATGAGAGTTTCTTGTTGAGAGTGTTCCACTTCTGTTGTAAGCGAGGCTGAGAGTGGCTCCGGCAGGTGGCCGTCGAGCATGTTGTAACCATTATTTCTGAATAGTGGATTGTTTCTGGACTTGGTCCCGTGGGTTTTCCTCTTGGAGGTTTTCTCCCACGTTAAGCTATTTTGTGCGTTGATTCTCCCTATCTCTTCTCTCGTTTGATATTTGTTTGTTTCCGCTGCGTGTTCTACTGTGTTTGGTTGCTGAGGGTTGAGTCGTCTGACTCCCCAGTGTTATGGTTGGTTGAGGAAGCTCCCAGCCGAGAAGGTTGTGGTGCTGCCGGGTACGGGGAAGCCGAGTACACCAGGTGCCGAGTACGCGAGTATCCGGGCAGAAGGTTGTGGTGCCGAGCCGAGTACGCGGTGTCAGGTAGCAAATTCCACAACAATGATCAGCATGCAATACTAGGTGCAATCATAGATTCTAGTTCTGCTTGGAAATTAGAATGGAATCTACAATTGGTCACTATAGTGTATTCGGGAGCACTGGCCTCGGCTGCTACAATTATGCTTAATATTGTGGACAATTAGAGTCAAAGGACCTACTTATCCTCCACTGTTCAATCCACTTGTTCTTATTTTTGTGGCCTTATTAGAAGCTATCTTACTTGAAGAGCCATTGAAGGTTTTTGGGCATGGTTTTGATCACAGAGGGATTGTACTCCTTGTTGTGGGGCAAAAAGAGTGAGACACAGCACAATGTAGCAGCTGCAAAAGAATCAATGGGATCGTACTATTACTATATATCTTCTTGAACGCGAGGATATGAGGCACTCTTAAGGATCAGAACGTGTCTAGTCTTTATCTTAGCTAGTTATTTGAATTTTCAGTTTGATAGATTTCAATTAGAGTACTGTTGTGATGTGTGTTATCTTGTAATAATCAGTGTAAAACAATCTTTCCCTCCAAGTAATAATAAAGATTAAAGCAACAGCACCTTCTGCGTTGATAAATTGTGATATTTGAAGTAATAATTATATCACACAACATATGATTCTCAATATTTCGCTATGATAGTAGATCACCCCTTATATCAGAGAGTTTCTTTTCCTTTTTTATGCGAGATAGTTGCAAGTGTACGTTGTCTTGAGATACAGTTGTCAGTGTCTGTATAAGCAGCTAGCATGTTTCTCGAACATGGGTGTGTGAACTAGTGTCCTTGGAGAGGTTAAGCTATAAGATTTAGTAATATTTAGTAATAGATTTTAAATTGGAATTTTATATTATTTTTTGGTAGATCCCATAATGTCAAATAGGATTAAAGATCTTTCTAGATCTCTTTCATTTTTTTTCTTTAATAGTAGATCTCATTTTGAGATATTAAGAAGAGAGAAAAAGGAAAAAATTATTCTTTTTTGAACAATGTAAGATCTTCTATAAGAACTCATCCTCCATATTAGATATTTCATCAACTCCTTTATTAAAAGATCTAATGAAGATCAAATCTTGAGTTCAAGATCCTTGTTCAAGATCTTACACTAAAGATGCTTGGTTTAGATGTTTTGGACACACTAGCTATTGTCCCCAATGCACTGTATTCTTAAAACATTTTGAGCATTTTATGGATATACATTAAGTACAAAAATAAGGGTGTAAGTGTGTGGCACACAATTTATAAATTAACTTCTTGATCAACTTCATTTGAAATTTTAATCATGTTTTACACTAATTTATTAGTGATGACGGGAGATTCATCCAAAAGAAAAAAAATGTGTGTGTATAAGAGATTATGTGGAGTTAAAGTATAATGAAATTTAAATTTATAGTCTCATCAAATTTTATAAGAGATTATGTGGAATTAAAGTTTGTAATAAAAGATTTCAAATAATTTGATGAGATTATAAAATTTAAACTTCATTATCATCTTTATAAAAATAAAAAAAAAATCGTTATAATTTCATGTTCACCTTAGTCATGATTTAGAAATTAAAATAAAAGAATAAGTTAAATGCATGTTTGATTTATAGTTGAAAATGTTGAAACACGCATTCCAATATGAATCTAACGAATAAAAATAAAATGAACGCAAAACCAAAGATCTTGAATGCATTAAAATTCAGGTGCAAAAGTATGTTTGAGACAAAAGTATTTTTGCAAAAGGATCATAATTTTTGCTTTTACTTCTATATGTTAAATTACATTAAAATGCATGCCACAACAATTTTAACTGAAAATTAAATATACGTTGATTTATTGGTAAAATAACCTTTACTTCAAATGTAATTTTGCATAGGACTTTCAAAAATATGCTCTAAGTAAGAGTATCACTATTTTCTTCTTCCATTTTGAGGTTGCCCAACTTCTAAAGTCATATATTACTAGCCAAAAATAAAAAGTAGCTTGAGGAGTTGAACTACCCAAGTGGACCTTGGACCAAATCTCAGAAACAGCCGGACATATACACATTGCATACTTCTCCCTTCCCTGCTTGATAATCAACAGTTCAACACCTCAATTATCATTTAACATTCGTCTTTTCCATTCTTTGATTTACACTCTTCACATTCACATTTCTCAATGGCGGGTTTCTTCTCCCTTCTCAGGCGCCTCTACCTCACCGCCTACAACTTCACCCTTTTCGTTGGATGGTAAGTAATATAATACTCACTCTCAATTTCTCTTATCAAGCAACACATTTCAGAATTTTCTCCTTCACCACCAACCTCCTTGTTTCTGAATGTAACTGCTCAAGTTTGTCGATTTGCACAGGTTTCAGGTTCTGTATATCGTTTTAAAGACGCTGAAGGAATCGGGCCATGAAAACATATACCATGCAGCCGAAAAGCCTTTACTTTTTGCCCAAACCGCGGCTGTGCTTGAGGTATTTTGGTCCAAAAAGAACTGATTTTTATTAACTGTGGAGATACCCTTTTGTTTGTTTGATTGGAAAATGTCCAAGTTTTCTTGTGGGAATTAACTTAAGTTTCAATTTTATTTCATGGGGTTTTATGCGTGGCGTGCTAGATTCTTCATGGTATAGTAGGTGAGTAAGCCTTTGCTCATTGTCATTACTAAGGGTTGATAAAAATGGGAGTATAAACGAAGTTTATATCTATTTCCTTATATCGTTGTTATGATTTGAATTTCTCGAATCAAATAATAAAAATTGAACATTAGTATTATTTTTTATGTAAAAATTTCGCAAGATATTCTTAATAGAGTCTATTTAATGCAGAAAAAAAATTCATGTCAGAACTTGATGACACATTGGCTATAGTATAAGTAACTTCATCTTTGTTCACAAATCAATTAATGTTAATATCTGTTTGATTATGGACTTTCTCTCCTTTTTCCTACCCCTATGACAAAGGGCTGGTGCGGTCTCCAGTAACAGCAACCTTGCCACAGATAGGTTCGAGGTTGTTCCTGGCTTGGGGTATCTTGTGGAGTTTTCCTGAGGTTAAGACAAACATGAACTTTTTTTTTTTTTTTTTTTTTTTTGCTTCCTTTAGTAAATTAGTTCAACTTTCAACCATATTCTTTTATTGAAAAGTTACCTATATCTGTTAATGACAGACTCAGACTCATGTGCTCGTTACCTCCCTATTAATCAGCTGGTCTATCACCGAGGCAAGATTTTCATGATTGCTTGCTTGCTGTTGTGTTTGTATTTTGTCACATCTTTTTTCATTTCCATTTGTCTGTTTATGTATTTTAATTTTAACTATCATAATGGAAAATGAAACTGCAAAAACCACATAAAGTTATTACTTTGCATTAAATGAAACTGCCAGAGAAGGGTGGTCTTCGTCAGAAAGGAGGACAGTAGGTCCAACTTCATAACAGAGTGTGCACAAGTGATTGAGAACAGCTGCTACTTCAAACTGTGATGCTATTCAATTTTTGTAGCATCGTAGCATGCTCCAGTCACTCAGCGATGTGATTCCGCGATTGTGCCACTATTTGGCACTACTGACAACTATGCAATCTAGGAAAATATGGAGAACAAATAACCAAACCAAATCCTGTCTAATAATCCTATCTGAATAGCAGCTGCCTTTGCTTCAGTTTCTGCATGCTTTGGCCTGGACCTCCTTGAATATGTGTAGTGCACAAGGGGTCTATATCATTCCCCTGCGATACTTTCACCTTGTCCTCAAGGTGAAACCCAGGAAACTAAATGTCCTCCAATCTGCCCAACACTTGTTTGAGTTGAGAGACATGAAAAACAGGTGGATTGTGGTGGAATCCGGCAACTCCAATTTGTAAGCCATCTTAACAATTTGCTGGGTTATGCAATATGGGCCAAAATACTGCAGAGTCAGCTTAGAAGTCAAGGATTTCATGCGATAGGCGATAGCTCGAGGAAACTAAATCTCCCTCGCTGAACCCCACATCTTGTCATCTCTTGTCAGCCCACTGCTTCATTTCTGCCTGGGATTGAACAAAGTTCTCTAAGCCCTGCAAGGATGGCATCATGCTCTTGCAACATACAGAGTGGTACTGGATGAACAACCAACTTGATATCAGGTAAGGGATGGGGCATCTCGGCCATACACAACTCAGAAAGGCGTCATCTTAATGGCTTTGTGAAATTGTGATATTGCATATCATATCAAAACTCTACCCAATTAAGCCAACATGCCCAACTCTACAACTTGTCACCTGCAAAGCAATGATAGTACGCCTCCAAACATTGATTAACAACTTTATTCTAACCATCCATTTGTGGTAGATAGGCCATGCTCATATTTAGGTTGGTTGCATGCATCTTGAATAAGGCTTGCTAGGATTGGCTCATAAAGACCTTGTCGTGGCTTGAGACTATGGAGTTGGGCTACCCATGCAAACAGACAATTTCTCACAAAAATAACTCTACTAAGTGAGTGGGTGCTTGAGTGGATGGAAGTGTGCATACTTGGTCAACCTATCCACCACCACCATGATAGTGTCCACCTTATCAAACACTAGTACGTGGTAACCACTGACCTTGATGAAGCTTAATGAAATACCCAGCCATACTTGATGGGGAATGGGAAGTGATGGTAGTACATACGCCCCAAAATTGAATATGTCTTGGATATTAGAATTCAGCCCGTCCCCACTATTAATTGTCGACAATTGTAAGCTGGCCAACTCAATCAATATATACCCCACCTTTCCCGTCTAACCATCTAATGGAAAAAAAGTCCTATCTAAAAAAATAAGGAAGCCAAATAACTAAACCAAATCCTATCTAATTATATTTACATAATCCAATCTAAATTGTCACAACTTTTGCTTCTGTTTCTGCATGCTCTGTATCTGCGTGCTTTGGCCTGGACCTTCTCAAATATATGTAGTGGACAAGGGATCTATCTATCATAGTCCTGAGATGTCATTGATGTGGAACAAACAAAAATAGTGAAAGAGATTCATGATGGCATCAATTAGAAACATTTACATAAAATGTTAAAATATTGATTTAATGGTTATAAGAACCTTTGGTTTGCAATGTAAGGCAATGGGTTGGGTGACTGCAAAGCAAACCTTTTGCTCATGATAAACATATTTCTTTGTATTCAATGGCAAAGTGATTGATTGAGAAGGGAAGGGAACTATTAACAAAGATCCTCATTGTTGTTACAATTGCAGATCATTCGCTATTTTTTCTTGGGCTTGAAAGAGGCATTTGGATCTGCCCCATCGTGGCTTTTGTGGCTCAGGTGTAAAGTTTGAATGTTTAGCCTTCTGTATGTAATATGGTAATCGTTAATTCTTATATTTCTGACTTCCTTTTATATTGACTGCAACTTTTTTTCTAGCAGATATAGCACATTTTTAGTGCTATATCCAACAGGCATCAGCAGCGAAGTTGGTCTAATATACATTGCCTTGCCATTTATTAAGGTAAAGAATTAAAACAGCAAATGTCCACAGTGCTTTTAGTTTCATTCATGTTAGTTGGTTTGAAACCTTGACCACCTGCTATTTCTTGGGATTCCTAAAGTGATAATAGAGAAATGAGAAGAGACTTGATGATAGTCTGTCACTCATGATTGACTGTGAAAGTGAAACTATTTGATATAATGTTTTCTCATTACTCAAGTTAACGACCCTCTTTTTGTTTCAGGCATCTGAGAAGTACTGCAAAAGGATGCCTAACAAATGGAACTTCTCATTTGATTACTTTTGTGCTGCTATTGTTGTATTGGGAATCTATGTTACAGGCATGAACTCAATTCTCACTACTAATGCACTTTGTCTAATTTTCCTTTTCTTAACCTTGTTTCTCATTAGATGGCATAATTCTATGCAGGTAGCCCTCACATGTATAGTTACATGCTTGCACAGAGGAAGAAAGCTCTATCAAAACCAAAGAAAGAGTAGAGTAGCATCTGCAGTGTTTACTTTTGTTGATTTTATTCCAAACATAGGATATGGACACGTCTTGGTTTGGATTCCTATATGTAATCCGAGAATTTTTTGCATATTTTTTTTTTTATCATTATTCTTGTTTATGTATCCTTGGATTCAAAACACTAGAGAGAAAGAAATTAAATGATTTTATTCTTTTAACAATTTGACAGAAATAACTCAACATTAACAATTTTTGTACACGAAACAAGCTTCTGCAATAGTCTCCCTTTCTCCTTTTCAGGAAATCTATAGACAAATTATAATACAAACTTTAACAAAATATTTTTATATGAATAAATATGTGAAATTGTAATATCATATTATTAATTAATAATGTATCTATAATTTGTTTATTGCCTTAGAGCAGCGACACTTGGTAAGTTGGTATTTAAATAGGAGCAACTGTCATGAAGAGGCTATCTTTGACCCTGACCCCAAAAAGATTACTAATTATTAATATTATTTTCTCACCATAACAAAAATATTTTTAAAAAAATATTAATTAGTGAATGTGTAGTATTAGGAGTAAATAATTTTCTTCAAAATAAATTATTCATCTTATCATGATCATATATTACTTAATATATTTACATTAGTTTACTTTATTATCATTTGAAAATGAAATATCAACAAAATTTTATTATGATAATAATGTAACAAACAAATTTTCAATCCAAATAGAGTAAAACATAATTTTTTAAATAGAATTTAAAAAATTATTTTAATTAGATTAACTAAGTTATTTATATATCATTAATATACTTAATTATTAATTGAAAAAAAAAACGCTAAACAAAATTAGTTGTGATAATTATTAACCTTGTTTATTAAATTGTCATTGATAATTTACTTTCATTCTCAATACATTTCATTTTTATTTTTTTTAAGGATTCTCAACACCTTTTATATCTCTTTATATAATTAATGTCACTTAAATGTTACTACTATTTAAATTTAGTCAGTCAATTTTTTTGAACTGTCAATGTATATTTCCATATTCAGCCGATTATCCTTGTATTTTGCGACAAACTAGCTTATAATAATAGTAGCTACAACATATAAGATCAATGAAGCCACTCATTCTCAAACTGCAAAAGCTTTTAGGAAGGAGACCTGGGACGCTGTTGATAACAAACCACTTTTGCTTTTCACACCTATGGCCTATCATTAGATTTTTTCACTTGCCATTAACCTGCAACACACTAACACTATCGACAGACCCATCCAAACACATTGCTATTGAGAAAATGTTCAACCTATACCTCCTCCAATCCAAGGGTCCAAGTTTTGACCCATTCAAAGCCATACACCAGAGACACGTTTGCTATAAAAAACATTTAGATCATCAAAACAGCTAAATAAGGTTAGTTCTTCAAACTGGTTCAATGGTTCCTTTTTAAATATTAAGTCAATTAATCTAAAAGGATAGAACACCTTCCATGGAAATTCAAACTTAACCATAAAAGACATTTTCCCACACCATCAAGGTATAAAAATACACATTAGAAAATGTATTAACCGCATAAGATATTCAACCTTTACAGAATTCTTCAACGCATCAATCAATTTTTTTCTCTTTCAAAACTCTGGACATCTACCCCCTTTAATCCCACAAGCAAGAACGATTTTACAATAAAAAGGTACAAGAACATGCAACAACTTTTTTCTATTCTAACCCCTTTTAATCCAAATCATTCATCTTCAATAACACAAGCAATCAACGTTTTTAAAACCAACCTCATGCCCTTGAAAATTCATGAGAATCTATCTATTTAACTTGAAATTAACCACTGCAATGAACTTGTCTGAAAATAAGGATATTCTCCCCTACCTCAGACTATCTATTTGAAGAGATTAAGAACAGGGAATATTGCTCAACCCGCAAAGGACGTTGTTCTCCCCCATACCTTGGACAGTTCATGAATCATTGCAAGAAAAATTCAGTTTGCAATTGAAAACTGAAAAATTGATACAAAACTTATCAACAACCAAAGATATTTAGTCAAACATTGCATTGATGTTCTCCTCAAGCACCTTATTTCAACATACCATAAACCATTATAAAATTGAGAGCAGTGGTACATAGCCAAAATCACAACTCCTAATTTGTAATACAAATTCCCAACCTAGCAAAAGCACCACACTCAACTTATTTTGAATTTAGACTTGAAATTATGACTCAGGAAACTACATTCCATAAACATGCTATAGCCACTGGAACTATCCTGTTAAGGTTAGCAATACTGAAGGTATGCAGATGTCAAGTTTCTCCATAAAAGCAGAAAATTACATTGAATAAAGTTATTTTAATGTCAATCTAAAACTAAAAATGATTCTTAAATCTCCTAGGAACGAGATTTTCCATGTTAAACTAGACAACAAAAGATTGCAAACAAGATTGCTCGAATCTAAAATTGCTAGCAAAAAATATGATAAGTCAAAGTGGACATACTCCAAATTAGAACACAGGATGGATCAGATATGGTTTTTGATGCATTGTGAGCAATCCACATTGATACGGTTCTGATTACTAATCCCTTGATTACATGTGAAAGGCGTCACTTCCAGTAATAGAAGATAAGCCAAAGGAAAATGCTACAAGGGTGTTTCAGCTGAAACCTAGAGAATACTCTCACAATACATAAGTATTTTTCTCAAAATTCAAGTTTGTCCATTCCATTGCAATTTCATGTACATATAGGCTATCAACCTTTAATTAGTCTAAATGCACCATTAACTGCAAATATGAAGGATTGATTCCTAGTGGTGCACATGAAAAGACACCAAGACTACCAACCACTAAAAAAAAAAAAGAAATAAGAAAGTCAACAACAACATCCTCCAATTCATGGGTCTTCAATACTAATCATGCACTAAAATAATTTTGGTTCAATGTCTTCACCGTATGTACAACTTCAAGAATTGTTGCTACCACTTGTTGTAGAATCTCCTCTGCTGATTCTGGCTCAGGTCATAGGTCCTCCTTGTCCTTGTGCAGTTGTGCCTGTCCTTGAACTTCAATGTCCTCATCAGAAGGAATGAAAGAAAGTGTAGAATTAAAGAATACCTTAGAGTCATCAATTTCTTATGGAGGGTTCTCGATGACATGTTACTATTTTGTAACAACCTTGCTCAGAGCTGGAGATATGGGAACTATATTACTTGCCCAAAATGCATAAGCTCAAAAGAAAACAATAACCAAATGGGATTTGGGTGGGTTAGAAAAGTGTGTTCTTATCTTCCTGGTGTATGGAACTTGGTTGTCCTAAATGATGTGTTTTGATAGCCAAACATTAGATCCTGAGCTAGTTATGCACAACGGGAGGAGCCAGGTCCAACTAGCAAACGACAAAGAGGCCATTGCTTTCATGCATACTTCTACTTCATAGTCACCACATGGGTCCTAAATGCACAAGGTGAAAATGTGGTAGAAATCAATGACAATGAAATGGAAAACTTGGAAAATCAATAAAGCCCCTGATGCTAGAACTTCTAAAGCTTTGGGAATGTAATTTGGCTTTGAAGATGAAACTAGCAAAGGATCTTGAAAGTGGAGGCTGAATAAGATAGCTTGGAAGTCATTATTGCATGTACAGATTTTAACAGAATTCATCTAACTTTAAATTAATAGTGTTGGACTTTGGCACCCTAAGCCACCTCTAGAATCAATGTCACTTCTCACATAACAAGAAGGAAAGGTAACAAAGTTCAAGTTATGCACATTGTAAGTTGAGTGACAGTTTGTATGTCCACTCTGGTTTTGAACCACTCTGGTTTCATTCAGAAATGATATTTTCCTAGCTCAAGTTATGCACATTGTAAGTTAAGTGACTCATATAAGGACTTATGAAATATAATATCATGAAGTAACATTTTTACCTTCAAGAATCAATAGAAGAATAATGTAATATATCATTTCATCATTTACAGCTCAAGATTAACTATAGAATATAGTATTACTATCAAACTCTAATAAGTTAACGCATTATATTTAATCAATGAATGACTTAAGAAATTATTTTCTTCTTTCATTCAATTGCTTTGTCCAATGTCTTAATTCTATCATAGAGTTCAAACACATTACTTAGAGTTGATTGATTCCTTTTTTTTTTATTAATCATGAATTCTACAAGTTTTAATCATATTCAATATTCATTCAACTAGTGTCCTAAGGCATTATTAGGTGTCTGAAATTAAAATATAACAAATAACTTGTTAATTACTTTGATAATCTCATGTCAAAAAGGAAACTATTATATTTCTTCTTGAGATTTCTTATTGACATATCAAGATAATATTAACTATTAGGAATTCTCAATTGAGTCAACTCAACGGTGACATCCACAAATACATCATCTATATATACAATTTAATAAATGAGATCTATTAATTTTTATCCAATAAAGAGTAAAGACTATTACATATATATTGATTTATTCGGATTATTGATGTCCTATTCACAATAATCCTATGATCAAGAACAATTTAGATTAAAAGTATAAAAGACTTGTTTCTCATTATCGTAATCTCTATCATGATAACAAACCTCTAATTTTAATCAATGACTTGTCAAATTAACAATTTGATAAAATAATAAATATGATAATAAAATAAAGAATAATTCTTTACTAAAATTGATAACATGATAAATTGGATTTTGAACATACATAATTAATAGGGAAAAGAACCATTTCATAGTTTATTATTGTTCTTTGCACTGTATTTTCTTCGGTCTTTTTATGGAGGAAAAAGTGATCGTCCACACTTCAATTTGAGCTATAATATCTTCCTTGGTGGTCAAAAAGATATGTATAAGATGATTTGCATTGCAATAACAAGGCAGATTGCATTGTGCATTCAACTATTCAAGTATTAGGCAAAATACTTTCCAGAGGACTCATTCTGAGGAATAACTTGAATAGAGCAGAACCTAACCTGACTGGCTTCTTAACCAATGAAGGAATGAAAGAAAGTGTAGAAATTAAAGAATACCTCCAAGAGACATCAACTTCTTATAGAGGATTCTCGGTGACACATTACTAGTTTGTAAGAACTTTGCTTGGAGCCGGACATATGCAAACTATATTACTAAGGCCCAAATGCATAGCACAAAAGAAAACAATAACCAATTAGGTTTGAGTGCATCCTAAAAGTATGATCTTATCCTCCTAGTGTATGGAACTTGGTTGCCCTAAATGATGTGCTTTGAAGGCTAGACCTTAGATCCTGAGCTAGTTATTCAAAAGGCCAAGGGCCAAGTCCTACTAGATAACCACAAGGAGGCCAATGTTTTCATGCATGATTCTACTCCATAGTCACCACGACATGTGGTGTCCTAATTCCTAAGTGCACAAGGTGAAACAAGTAGCTCAGGGTGTTCAAATTAAATGTGGCAGAAACCAATGACAATGAAATGGGCATTTTTGCCATATTCAGGGACAGATCTGGCTCTATATTGGCAATTGCAACTTGAAAAATCAACAAAGCTTCTGATGCTAGAACTTCTAAAGCTTTGAGAATGAGATTTGGCTTTGAAGTTGGAACTTGCAAAGGATCTTCGCCTCTTGAAAGCGGAAGCTGAATATGATAGCTTGGAAGCCATTGTTGCATATAAAAATGTTAATAGAAGTCATCTTATTTCAACTCAATAGTGATGGACTGCGTCAGTGTCACCCTAAACAACCGCCAATCAATGTCACTTCTCAGACCAAGAGGAGAAAGTAACAAATTTGGCACATATTTTGGACATTAGCTATTAGATGTTAAAAGTTTCACTTGGCTACAAATAGTAATGTTGTTTTACTATATTCTATTTTAATTGGTTATAATTGGAAGTTTAAAAAAGAGAGGTTAAAATTATGCTAATTTTAATATAAAAAAATAAAATAGAAATAAAGTGAATTTGCTAATTTTCTATTGTTAGATATTTAGATGTTTAGGAAATTTCTTTGTATAAAGAGAATAAAGAAGCCTTTCTTAGATCTTCAACAGGTGCAATACGATGAAAATGAGATTCACACACAAAGCATCAGAACAAAAAAAAATCGGGTATTACATATATAAGAGTAATAACAGAACAAATGACATTAATGTTTAATGAAAAATTAAAATACATATTTGTTTTCTGTATTTTGTTTAAAACTTTTTGTTTACCAACCCAAGAATAAAATATTAGGGAGAGAATCAATTTCCTTTTTGAAAGATATTACAGTAGCTTACGATTATATATATAAATTAAAATAATTCAGTCAAAAGAAATTCAACTATTAGCAACAGCCAAACTCCCTCAGTAGCCAAACAAGAAGATTGGTTCTCCTATGATCATGAGAAAGACAAAGGCAACCATCCAAAACCCCAATATAAGGCTCATCAAGAGAGACTTCAGAAAGACCATCAGGCATCGACAAGAAAAAATGACCAATTGATTGACAGTGATAGTTTACCATTGATAATCAGAACTCGACGAAGTGCAAAGTGCTAGTCAGTTAAGAGTGCCACTCACAAAACTGTTCATTAACTTGTTGCAAAATGGGAAAAGCAGAACAAGTCAAAACATTTCTCCAACAAGTGTCACCCAAGCAGTGAACTCTGAGCTCCCAATCTTGTGATTTAATATCGACAAGGATTCGTCACCACCTTGTAAGTGTCCCTCCAATCATCGTACCCTAACACATACTTCACAGCAAGTCTCCAACTTTATAATTGCTCAAATGGACACATAAGTTTGGCAATCTACGGACATGGCCCTAGTGGCCGGGTTCCAAAATCGGACCCAATATTCTTCAAATTCATCTCCATACAAACAATCAAGCAAGCAAACCAACCCATGGCATACACCCAAGAAAAAATAAGTGTGGTCGAATCGGTGGCAAACATCATAAGTAGTGGATGACGGATTCTCAAGTAAATGCAGTAATATATTATAAATAGTGGATGATGGGTTCTCAAGTAAACATCGTATAGAGCATTGTGCGGTAATGACAGAGATGTGGTTTTCATCATCGTATTCGTAGGGGTTCGACAAATCTTGGTCAAATGTTAACAGGATATGGGTGTTTTTGGAGGACCTTTCCAGGTGTAATTTAACGAATGTAGGATTCACATTTGGTGCAAATGGTAGTCCTAAAAAGATCATAGCAGCCCAGCCCACCAAAACCGTTTTATTTTATTTTAAAACCATAACATAATCTTTCAAGAGTTTAATGTGTGTATACTTATAGTATAATTTACACTTTCATCTTATCATAAATTATTATTTAAATTATTTTAGAATAATTAATAAAATTATTATATATAATCGATTGTAATTGAATATTTATGTAAAAAAAATTACACGATTAATACAATAATTTTTCTCATCTTTTAATGATTAATTTTTTATTTAAGAATAAAAATATCGATCAATTTAATTCTTAATAAAATCTAAATTTTTATTAAGAGGATTAAATTTATATTATCTTAAAAAGAAACAAAAGTGTTAATTTTCAGTCTTTAGTGCAATCTCACAGTTAAGATCTAATTACAAGGTACGATATTTGATTCCACATTAAAGTATGGGATCAAGAATTATATGATTTTAGCCTTTTAGTCCTTCCAAACTACTATTGAATAAAGGAACGTGAAAATGGCGGCCAATGCATGGCCAATGAAGTTAATTGTGTATATAACTCGTTTCCTAATTATAAATAAACTATGTTGGTTTCATACTTAGAAGACATTGTGATAGAAATGAAACAAGTTTGTAAATTTCAATCAAAAAGTTATGATATGTATAGTAGCTCATAATGGTTTATCATCCTGAAATTGATATATATGAGAATAATGTTTTAGTCCATAAATTTGGAAGATATGTTTTTTTAGTTTCTGAAATTTAAAAATAACTTTTTTAGTTCTTGAGTTTTAATTGGATCATTAGTTTTTTTTAGTTCTTAACACAATAAATTGATACTTTATGATGATTTTTATTACTTTGAAACGATATTTTAGTATTATGACAGTTTTAAAATACAAATTCAATCGATTAAAAAATAAAAATTAATTTATAAAAATTAAAAATTATCACAAAGTATCAATTTATTATACTAGAGATTAAAAGATTAATATGACAAAATTCAAGAAAAAAAAATTAAATTTTAGGGACTAAAAAAGTACTCATCCCAAATTGAGAGAATAAAACAATAACTAAACCTTCTTTAAAACTAATTTTGGTACCAAATACCAATTTTTATATTTATTTTAAAAAAATTTGAAACTAATTTGGATTGATTTTTCAAATTAAGTCATAATGCTTGTTCATTTTGAATTTGCATTTTAAAACCACCACAAAAATTCTAAAAAAACAATCACAAAATACTAAAAATTGACTTAAAAAAATATATCAATTTATTATATTAAAAACTAAAAAAATATTTTTAAATTTCAGGAATTAAAAAAAATATACCTAAATTCAAAATTCAAAGACTAAAATAGTAATTTGCAACTAAGTCTGAGAAATCACTATCAGTTTTAGATTCCATAAAAAAAATGTTCACCATGAATAAAACTGATCAAGAGAGCATCGATACCAAAGAAATAATTGATCATTTGTTAAAATTATTCACACATACGCACACACACAAGAAATGCCTGTTAGATAGTACAATATGAGTTATTTTGATGTAATTAACTTGGTTATGGTCCAGTCCTCATGAGATTTTGGATCAGTTTCGCCATTGTCTTGTACATGAATGAAAAATTTCAAGCACGCCACATCTCAAACAGCTCCATAAGGGAAGATTTTAAAGCTTCCATATCATTTGCTAGTACTTAATGAATCAGAAGAGAGCATTCAACTTCATCAGCTTGACAGAGAAGACCATAAGAAAGACATTTTATTGAAGATCATTGATTCCTGGACCAGAGAAAAGATATACTCAGCTTCAGACCTTTCCTTTTTGTTGTATACATAGCTGACATATACGACCTTGAAACCCGATTGGCAAAATGCGCGCGTTGATGAGAACGTGAACCAAACTACCATTAATTTGACATCTTGAACTGTTGAAGCACATAAACTGAACAGCAAGGTAGAAAACAATACTAGTATAGTACTGAAGGCAACCAGTGTGAGACAATCTTAAATCTGTTTTATTTTTTTATTTTTAATCTTAAACAAGTTCCTAACTACAACGAAAACAAATAATGAAATCTACTGTTTATTCAGATTTTTTAGTAGGTCTAATTCTAGAGTACCAAAATCCAGTAAAGAGGAGGAAGATTGCTTTTTCAGACTTCAAGTCAAAGACTGAGCTTAGGTGAACCGTGAACCAGAGTTCTCTAACATTGAACTAAGACCACAATATCACAATTAGGCTCAACAATTATCTTTTCTCTCCAATTTTAAGGAACAATGATACTTCAAGGCAAGAACAAAAAATATTAACCGAAGAAAAGTTTAAGCATGACGGGTCAGTTTTTTATTTAGAAACTAAAAGTGAAATTTGAAAATAAATTAGAGACCAAAAACATTTAATCATATATTTTAATTACTAAAAGAAATATAATCCCTTATTATTTTAATATGAATTTATGATTATATTAATGTTAGTTTACATATTAATCACAACTAGATAATTAAATTCTATTTTATATTATTAATTAATCATCAAATTAAAATAATAATAAAAACATAATTGACAAGTTAAAAATTAATTTAATTTGAATTTGATATCTATACTAATAAATATAATATCAATCTATAAATGACAATTACTCCATTTAGTATACATATTTATTATTTTTAATTTACCCTCAACTGTTTTTTCTATTACTACCTATCCAGAAAAGAAAAGAAAAAAATATTATGACTCTCAAAAGGTGAACAACATAAACTATCTCATTATCACATGAACCTCATTTGTCTCTAGTATAATAATAAAGAGAATATTTTATATTTGGTGTTCACATTATTAGATATTTTACCTTTAAACTTTTAAATTTTTCTTCTAACCTAAGATAACTTCCACTATTTTTATATTACATTTTTATTCTGTCACTTTTTTTATTTACTACGTTTAACTTCTATTTTTATTATTATTTAAATAATTTAAAAAGACACAAAGTGTCTTTCTTCTCCTAATTATATATAAATCGAATCACATCAAATCATGTTATTTTTACATTTATTTTAAATTTTGCCTAAACATTTAACCATGCCAAACCAAAAACCTTCTCCAAAATGCAAAGTTTTAGGGAGAATTGATATAAAGTATTAAGACTCTATGTCTTCATTCTGGTCTATACTCAAGACATGTTTCGAGAGGATCAAAGGAGCTCGAGTTTGCTCAATCTTAACACATTAATTTATGCACTATTTGGTGAACATCTTATTTATATAAATTTCTTATATAAATACTTATAAGAATAGATAATTAATATTTTAAAATTAAAATAAACTTATATTCATTTTAACATTTATAAAGAATTTTATTCGTCTCTAAAAACTGAAATACATGCATAATTTTAATTTATGAAAAGAATTTCATTCATTATAATTCCTTTTATTTTCCTATAAATAGTAATAAAAAAATGTCTAAAGCCTAAAATACTTTTACTCGTGTAAGGCAGAGATGCAAGGATTACACTAGCTAAAAAAATCCAATTAAAAACATAACTCGGAATTGCTTTCTTAAAAAAAAAAAAACAATTAATTCTGAATGACATTAGAGTACCCCATAACATTAGTCCTTACTATTTACTAATATAAATACTACCTCTACACACCATGGGACATACTAGAGTCATAATCATTAATGAAATTTAGACCATAATTTTGTGCGTTTTTGCTTGAGTTAATTTTATCTCCTCACACACTTTGTCATCAGCCGGAGTATGGTAGCCTGCAAGTAATTGATCAAAGCTTAAATTAAGTAAAGATAAATAAACATAATAAGGTAGCCTGTGAGAGTAATCCAGCAAAACAGATTTTTGTCGCTAGCAATTTCACTGAGTTCACAAAAAGAAAGTTTTCAACTCATTTTTCCAAGACTTTAAAATTCATTGTAAGTATAAAATAATTGAATACAATCCATTAATGATAAATCATATTAAAAATAACTTTTTATGATAGTTATTATAAAAATCTAAAAAAAATCATACATAATATTTTTTTATTGATTGACAATATAAATATCGGTATACATGACTATTGTTTCTTTTACAAAAATGAACTATATTTTTTTTCTGATTGCTAACAAAACATACACTAATTTTTAGAAAACAAAACATACACTACATTATTATTGTCTTTAGTGCACTGCACTGATATGCCAGAATGTACAACAAATTCGACTATAGTTTATTTTGTGGTAAAGTGAATGAAGACTCACCCCAATTTGAGCGAAGTATCTGAGTTTTCATAGTCTTGGGGGAGTCCAGTGGAATTGCAAACGTACGTGACAGACTCTGAAGACTGACCTTCATCCATAACAAAGTTCTCAGATTCGGCACCACCATGCCTTTGGCCCGTCACCTTTGGTGCAACACATAGATATATATTATACAGCTTAATTTTATACTATATGCTTTCATAATTGCATAATAGATAAGTCAGATTCAAGGATAAGTTTGCTTAAGAAAAAAAATGCACACACCACAAATGAAATTAGAGAGAAAAATAAAAAGAATATCATACGTGATGTTTTAGTTGCTCGTTCTCTTCCATCAATAGCATCCCCTGCATTCAATTCGAGTTTGTTAGTTTATTTATAGGAATGAAAATAAAACTTAACAAGCCGTGGAGATAATAATCATGATTAATTGACAATCTAATGATTTCATGAATTACTACCAATATTTTTATATTTCATAAAATACGAGATAGGTGTTTCAAGTCACATCCAGGAATCCAGACCAATGCAAGAATATTTAGTACTCATATGTATCATCATTAATTGATGGATCTTCAAATAATGATAACAGAATGTCTAGTTTCTAACCTTTCTTTGGAGATCAGCGATCTCACTCATAATCTTCTCTCCCTGAAAAGCAAAATGATTTCATTATATAGAGTCAACATGAGGCAAAATATTATGCTATGGTGAGCACTACATAAAATACAACTATATTATAAGACCTTCTTTTCTATAATACGGCCCAATCCAGTTTCAAGTGACATCTCCAATTGCTGCAATTCTTCTATGTTTAAGCCTTGAATATCCTCTCCTCTCAGCTGCCTGTATTTATTTCATTGTTATAACTTTACATTCAACAAACAAAACTATATCAGTTATAATTGTACCTTAGTTGATGGCTCTTTTCGGCAATTTCCTTGCTCAATCTGGAGCAGTTGCTATTTTCAACTAGCTGCAGTAAAACATTTAAGAAATTAATGATTGCCATTAAATTTTCACTTCTTATTTTGAACGCATATTGCAATATGGAGAATAGTAACTTCATTTCGTTCACAAAAGCCACAGCTCAAGTTACACCTTTACTATTAGTTTTTATACTAAAAAAAGTATAACTTTAGTTTTGATAAATGTGTCTTAATATTTTTTTAAGACTTGTTGTACAATTATTAAATTTATTTATTAATAAAAAATTATTTTACAGGTATTTTAATAGTAATTCAATACAGAATGCTATTTTCTGATGTACCAAAAAACAATTCAATAGTACCGAATCCAACCTGCAACTCGAGAGATGGTTGCTCCATCCTTGCTAGATTCTTTGAGTGCAAATTATACCTTTCAAGTATTTCCTTCATGCTGCATAAGACAATATCAAAGTCACATTATGGAGAAAACCCACAAGAAAAAATAAAATTACATACAATATTATATATATATATATATATATATATATATATATATATATAACTTTGAAGTTAACAAAACAACATCAAGTATATATAGGGTAGGAGAATTTTGATTTCGCTCATGTCTTGGACTTTAATTCATTGAAGTTTGCTCATGTCTATCAATTTCAGATTGTAGATAGGTCATATACCCATACATGTTGCCTTTGCTGATTAAAGAAAAACTCTAATGCTTTTAATATGTCCCACTTAGTTTACCCAACTTAACTGCCCAAAGGTATTCTACAAATTAAAGATGTGAAACACTTGATTTCAACAAAAATATGATTAAAGTGGGGGGTTAGTAGGAATACACATGAGCGAAACCAAAATTAAAAATTAATCAAATCATCAAATGTAAAGGAGGCTAGACATCATGATGTATTCACTCCAACACATATATGGCGTTTAATTTTTTAGTTCTGATTTCGTGAATTACGGGGGAAAAGGTAAAGAAAAGATGAGCTGTATTGACCAATATAGTACGCTCAAAGAATTTCCAAAGGATAAAAGTTTTCTTTTCACGTCCCTACCCTACCCAATTATTATGGGTTGCTAATATTCCCATATATGTAGACCTCAAAATCTAAACGGCCATGTGACATTGTACAAGAACAAACCAATTACTGTTTGACTATCTTTTTTTAGAAAAAGAAGCTGGGGCAAATATATTTTTTGAAAAATAAAAATAACAAGCTTAATTTATATAAAAAGAAAAGTAAAAAAAAAAATTGGAGAAAAAAATAAGTGAAGGAACTTAAAATATAGTTGACTTATCTCCCTCGCTGATCCCACTCTAATTCTTTTCTTTTTGTCTCTCCATTCTCTCCTCCCATTTCCTCTTTCTCGGGACATCACTAATATTTATAAGTTAAAAATAAAATAAAAATTCTCCCTCGCTGGCTTATTTGAAGTTTAAATTTTAAAATAGCTTTTGTACCACCCACACTATGGCTCGATCGGATCATTCGACAACTGTTTGAAATAAACTCAACAACGGAGTGGCTTCCCCTTCCATAGCACTTATATATGTATAGATCACTAGTGTAAAATTAACTAGGGCATCTTCATACATCTTGACAAAGAGACTCTCTTGGAGTTTGAACTCAGCATCCCTGGAAGATTTGTAATCAAGAACAACTTTTAAGCAGAAAAAAAAATCGAAAACAAACATAGTCTTGACATATCTAACCAATTTATTTAACATCGTGACATTATAAATAACTTTTCATTTATTCTTCCCACTTTCCACAAGCTCTAACTATCTTTAAGGCATTTATACAATGTTACTCACTTAAGCAATTTACTTTGGGTTTTCAAGTGAGTCCAAAGTTATAATCTGGAATGTATAATAGTTGCTGTATGTTCTCTCAAACGATCCAAGTAACATTGGTTAACGTTCCTCACCGAAACATTTTTTTTTTCAGATTGTCTAAAAATGTAAATAAACAAATCCAGTTACTTGAAGCCTAACACAGTTACACCTTTTGAAAGCAAGAAGCCTCTCTAAATTATGAATGAAGATAATTTAAGTGTCAAAATGGCGAAATGAAATGAAGATAATAAATGTCATAAACCAGGGTTGATAGTGACATGTACTACTTCATCATCAAGTTTCCATGGCACTTATGGCTTCGTTCTTTCATGGTTACCACTTACCAGTTACAACCTGGATTATTAAAGGTGGTGAATTCATTCTCATAAAGGTTAACCCCTTTTGACCACAAATATATATGACGATAGAAAACTGAGAGGGAGGAGGAATATTGTATAACATACTTAGCTTTATACTTCGCTGCTTTTTGTCTATCCAAAGAGCAAAACAACACAAGAAATAGATAGAACTGACTCTATACATGTGCTATTAAATTTATATAGCTTGATATTTATAGTTAACAAAATTTTGCATAGAACAGCAGATGTGAACGAAACTGAAAAGGTTTTAGATTATTTTGTACATTGCAATTTATGTTGGGGTTATACAACAGATAAAATACTAGTTTTCTAATCGGAGATAGGGCTAGGTCTGTCCAAACTAAATAATTCTTCTTTATAAGATTGATCTAGTGACTCGTTTTATCTCTTCTTTCACAATTATGACGTTTGATTCTGTGCCTTTTTCAGACTAATTGTGGGTCGGGTTTTATTTAATATTTAATAAAAGATCAAAATTAAAGCTCACTATCTGTACCAACAGAAACAACTACCGCCATACTTAGTACGCAACCCATGACTTCATGTAGTTAAGCTGTCTTAATAATTCTCATTATGCAAACCATAAAGACATAGATCTTATCATAACCCCCAAAAAATAAAATCCAAAAAACAAAACAACTGAAACCCTATCAACCCTTTTGAGAAATACTGAGAAAAGAAAGAAAGAGAATTTACAGCAAAATACCTTGAGCTTGAGTACTCAAAGAGTTTCCCAGTGGAAGAGAAGATTATGAGGGCAACATCAGCATCACACAGAACCGAAAGCTCCTCAGCTTTCTTGAAGAGCCCTCTGCGACGCTTGGAGAACGTGACCTGCCTCGCGGTGGCATTGTCGATCTTCTTAATCTGAATCTTCTCCCTCGCCATGTGCACTACCCTTTCACCTTAATCTATCCTCATTTGGATAAACAAGAAAAACAGAAAAAGAAAGTAAACAGCTTTAGCCTCTTTAATTACTGAGGCAAGTGACTTATATCTTATATCTGATATGCAGAACGAACCAACATACAATCGAAGAAACCCACCTAAAAAAAAGCAAAGGAAGTGCGAGTCGTTGACTATTTATGGAAGTTCTTATGAAAAGCAAAAAGCAAAGGGTGGTGTTTTTGTTTAGTGTGAGCGGGACTGTGATGCATATATAGCAGAAAAATTTAATATGCAGGCGTTTAACTAAATTTAGCTTTTGTGAAATCAAAGCTTCGCTTGCAGATCATGGGAGAAGGTGTATGAGGGTAAATTTTCTTTTTTTTTTTTTTTAGTGATGTTGTTGGTGTTGGGGAAGAGAAGAGAAGAGAAGAGGAGAGATGGAGTTGGTGGTGGGGTGTTGTTGAAACTTGAAAGAGAGTTTTAATAGCTGAGTAAGGAAAGTATGGAATTCATCGCTGAGCGTACTTGTGGATTTTACTTTCCTTATTGGGGGGAAGACGTACGGTGATATTAGGAATGTTGGTTTTGGTGCTGCTATGGTTGAGAAATTCTTAGTGCAACTGGAGCAAAATATTTTATTATTTTAATCTATTTATTATTTGTTATATTAGTAATTTATCTAAAAATTAAAAATTATCATTAATTTATTTAAAAAATTAAAAATTATTATTAATTTAAAAAATAATAATAACCCACAATATTAAGATAATAAATAATAAATGAATCAGAACAATAAAAATATCTTCCTCTACGTATATCTAAGAATTTTTAGGTATGATTTGAAAACCACCGATGAAAGGAAGAGAGAGAGGGAGAGCGTGTGGAAATGTGGAAAAGGTATAGCCTTTTCTGGCGAAACACTGTTTCTGGCTCATCTCCCAAAGGTGTCACTTATAAATTAATCAATAATGGAAAGAGTTGAGCATTCTTTTTAAGATATTTTTTCTTTTGTTATTAAATAGCTTTTTTTTTTATAGAAATACATTATAAAAAGGGTCTTACAAATATAGTAGTGTTAAATAGATTTTTTATATATATAAAGGATAAACAAAAATAATACTAAATAGGAACTAAAACTCTTGTTATTACAATATTTCACGCGAATTTTATTTAATAACGAAATTGTGTTGTGAAAATATATAAATATTTATTAGTGTCGGGGAGACTAATTTATTCACCTAAGGAGAATCAAAATTTGAAGTTTATTTTTGGTTTTATACAATTCTCTTATAACATATATAATATACACACAATAATTATAATATTATGGTTAAGGTGGGTTAAAGAAGATTTACTTAAT
>PYAF01001118.1:919298-943323 GCA_007407185.1 Glycine tomentella | reverse complement strand
CAAACTATAACATAGAAGTTCTAAATTCATTTACGACTTCTAAAAAAAAATCATAATTTTAAAGTCGTAAAATAAAAAAATAAAAAAAATAATTTTATACAATTTTAAAGTCATAATTATTTAAAAAAAATTAATTAAAGTCATAAAATATTTTACAACTTTACGATTTTAGTTTAAAATTTAAAAGTCATTAATCAAATATGACTTTGAATTCATAAGTGATATCATATATTACAACTTATTTATTTTTATATTAATTTAAAATTAACCCCAAAAAATAATTAACAAAAAAAAAACCTCTATTGATAATTTCTCCGCCCTCCTTTGCTATATTCACTCATAACTAATTCTAATGTCCTCCTTTGAATTATGAAATCTCCTTTTGAGAAAATATTTGGTTTTTTGGTTTGGCCGTTTGGGGTCTTCAAAAAATATTTACATTTTAAAATTATATCCGAAAACTCAATTTTGTAAAAATATGATTTAGATTATTTTAACAAAAGGTGTGTTAGAATTTCTGGTAGCTCCTTCCATCTGTGTCCAATATTTATTTCCAGAAAGTATTATTATTCTTACTTTTATCTTGTATTTCGTGTTATAAGTCACGAGAGATTTAAATATATAATAACTCAATTAGTAAACTTAAGTTTTGACTCAAACTTAAATTTACAGATTTTAATTTAAACATACACTACAATACTGAATGGTTGGAGGGAGATTTTTTTTTTGAAGGCTGTTGGACGGAGATTTGCCTTTTTTACTACTAATTCTAAGTTCTAACTTTGAAAATATTTTGAATACAATTATAATACAATAATAATGTAAATAATTTATATATATATGTATATATAAAATTATTTAATTATAAATTATCATGTGTAATAAAAGTATTAATTCTTTAATCATTATTTTAAAAGTGGGTTATGTCTAATTAGATGAAAGGATAAAAATCTTTACTTGCTTAGAAATTAAATTCAAATATTTTTATAATAATTTTAACATAAAAAATAAAATAGTAAGCATGATAGCTAAAAGTAGAAGAAAATTAAAGTATGAAGTTATTATAAAACTTTATTATATAAATACCATTAATTGTTTACGATATTCCTTATGCCTCACTGATTATGGAGAGAAGAAAACTGAAAGTAGGGAAAAAATAAGTAATATATAATAATGTGTACATAATTTGAATTTACATAACTTAATTTGAAAAATGAAATATATTAGAGATGATTTACATAATCTAAATTTTTTATTTTAAAACTATAGAAAAATTAAAATTTTGTATTACTTAATGCAATAAATTATTTGTATCTTGATCCAACCAGCTAAATAGCGAATCAAAATGAGTATTTTCAATTAATTAATTCTTTAAAGGCCAAAATGTTGAAAAACTATGAATGAAGAAACTTATTATATAAGCTTATGTTTTGGTGGTGAATGATGCCACATAATATTAGACTTAGATGTACGTACAATAAACTAGCTATTTAATTTAATTGTTTAAAAGGAAGTTCACGTGAAATTTAATTTTCAAATCGTTATCAAAGAATATTTATGTAATTTTTTTTACTCCTAAGTATCAAAGATATGTATCAATTTATATATATATATATATATATATGAATTATATAATATAACTTCCTAAGTAATTTATAATTGCAGTAAAAAAAAGTATTTTCTTTTGTAATAAGATTAACGTAATTATTCTTTTGATGACAAACAATGTTTAACTAGTTAGTCATAAATATATCGAAAAAAAAACTAGTTAGTCTTATTCTCAAATATTAGTAATTTGCTATGATCGACTTTTATTACGATTCATTTATAGTGAATACTATCGCAAATTTTCGTTGAGGCTGTAAAATTTTATGACATTAAAACGAATACTGGGCGTAAAACATAGGCCATGTCGGGATGAAGGTAAGATATGATATTACTAGGATGTATTTTTGGCAAAGTTAGCTGGCTTTGTCCCATTAGAGGGTTGCACATCGATCAACCTAGTATAATAATAACGGCACATCTGATAATTTGTTAAAGGCTTTCTTCTTAGAACTCGTAAACAAGTCTTGAAAAGAAGAGAATGTGGAATAACAAATGAAAAAGAAAAATGAAACACTTTGTAATTGTAAGAAATTAAATTTGCACATTTACAATTTGTGTCTCGTTATTTGAGCAATTGAGCTAACTTGGAAAAACATAACGTGCTTTTTATTACCATATATTTCTTCCATTTCTTTATATCCGTGATTTATGGCTATATAGTACATTGTTAAAAAATTGTAAATCTTTGTTAGTAATATTTTTTTTTTATTACAGTTAGAACCCAACAAGTCCAATCCACGAAGCGGGGAGAAATTTGAAGAGGCATTTTCTTTATACACCAACAAATTTTCTAATACATCATTCATTTTTCATTTATTCCAAAATTACCCTTTGTCATTTCTTGTTGTTATTGTCTTCTTCTTCATTTGTGCTTCTTCATTTTTGTTTGTTCTTCATTTTTTGCCTCTCATTCTTTTTTTCTTGTTGACGAAGCTCCTTATTGCGTTGGTTGATGGTGGTTTGTTTCATTGTGCTTGGCTTTGTCTGTCACGGTGGTGACAGAGGTAAGATAATTCCCATCCATATGTTTCATACGGGTTTTTTTTCTTTCAATTTTTTTATTACTAGTATTTTTTGGTCAATTTATAACTATTTTTTAATGTAATTATTTAATAGTGAATTTTTGTTACAAAAATAGTGATATAATAAATAAAATATTGATGTTATTATGTCATGATGTCATATTATTATTAATTTGTAAGAATAAAATAATATATATATATATATATATATTTATAGGAAAAAGTATTTAAGCTTTTAATTAAATATTAAAATTCATACACTTATTAATGTGATACACTTAGTACTAATAAGTTTTTGTAAAATTTTATCATAAAAAATGATTTGTCATTATTCTTACCACCATTTACTATAGATTAAATTAGTTATCTAGTCCATATACCTTGTGCAACACACTTATTAGGAGAAGTAATCAAGTGTCTGGTCGCTGCAAGGTATTGTGAAAAGTGGAGTCATCTATCATCAATCTCCTCGGTGGATGGGGATGAAGAGCTTTGAAGTTGGGGAATCGATTGAATAAATCCAAACTGTCTTAATACCCTCTCTAGTTGGTGTGTAACAATGTACGGACTCCATCTGATATGACCAGTAAATAGAGAAATAATCTCAATTTCTCTGAACCCACAGTAATTAGCATATGGTGTCTAACAAACATCATATAGCATCAATCTATCCAATTGCTTACGATAAGTCGTAACTGGTAATGCCTTCGCACCTTTCCAATGACAGACACGTGGTTGACTCTCCTGGTAGTCCTCATTTGCAATCACATTCCCAATACTTGGGAAATGTTCGTAGATCCAACACTACAATTACAAAATACAACAATGACAAAGCATACATTAATAGTATATATTAATATTAGAAAAATAATAATGATAAATGTCAAGAGAATTACCTATAACAGAGTGATATATCCTGCAAGATGTTTGTAATGGTGCTGACAAACACTATTTAGATTATCATACATGTGAACTAGTGCATCCGCTCCCCATGAAAACCCTTCGGACTACTCTAGGTCACAAAATGTGTCCAAGAATACCATACCAATATGTGTGACACTCTTGTTAGCAAAGAGTGTGCATTCTACAAGATGAAGCTATAAAACCCTGAAATTTCGATAATTGAAAATATATGTTTAATGTATTTTTTGTGTTATTTGTTTGTTTGAAAAGTTGGATTAGTCTTTTGGTTGTGTAGATTACCCTTTTGCAATTCTTTGATACGAATGATAAACTGTGTGAAATTTGTTTGATTTATGGTTGTTATATGTGAGTCATAGTTTGACCCATAACCTACTTCGGTAAAACTACCATCCCAGATTCGTTAAACGTTGTATTGTCTTCAGAATTGGACAACAGCTTCACAATCCTTCTTTGCATCTTTTGACCGTCGAGATCTTCAAGATGACGATTTTTGGATGTCACGCTAAGCAAACAAATGTCGCGTTGGGCCCAATTCCAAAATTATCAGACAGAGAAGAAATTGGGCTGGGCCCAATTCCAAAATTACAAAACAGAGGAGAAATTGTGCTGAGAAGTCACGACGGTGGCAACGATAAAACTCCCTTACACGAACGATGAAGACAAGACACTCTTTGCTTTCCTGCACAAGGAAGCTGGAGCAACGAACAATAACAATGCGAGAAGAAAGAAGAAAAAAAATGGTGCGCTGTGAGAATGAAGAAGAAGAAGAGCTTGGACAATCCGTACTTAAATTATTAAGAAGGGTATTTTCAGAAATTCAGTGTGTAATGTAATGATGGATGTATTGAAAATTTTGCTGGAAGAAAACGCCACTTGAAGAATATGTGCTGGGCCGAAAGAGCCCAATAACAGTGTCACAACTCAAAACACAATTTTTTGTTAAAACAACGCCGTATGCTGGCGCTCAAAAACCAAACAAACAGCCCGCTTCCTGCCTATGTTATTATTACAGGGACAGCCAGTACAGTACTGTAATGATGATGATACAAACCAAAAAGCTGTTTTCTTTCAGTCAGTGTTTTCTTTTGCTTTTTTTTTTTTTTAACTTTTAAAAAGCTTCTTATTAATTATGTTAATATTAATATTAATATTAATTATAATTATTCCGTTGCACTCTTCCGTTTTGATATCGAAGGAGAGGGAGTGGAAATCTGAGAGGGTTTCGCGGCAACGGCAATGGCGGAGCAGGGAAACCGTTGGAGCTGGGACGTCGCCGGCTTTGAGCCGTGGAAGTCGCCGTTGCCGTCGCCGGAGCAAAACGATCAGAAATCTACTGCGCCGTTGGCGAGTAGAAACTCCATCTCCTCCTCGGTTCCTCCACATTCCGTGGCTTCCAAAGTTGAGGGATTAAGAGAAAAGGTTAAGGTAATGCGTTTTCATTTCCACGTGTATCGCGTTCTTCTTCTTTCGAATTCGCTAGCTGAAACTGAAATTTTGGTTGAGTTATTTCGGTGCGAGTACTTATAGTGGTTTCTGCTTCCCCTTCGTTTTGGATTATTTTTTTTTTGGAGAATTTCAGTGACTGTTAGTGACGAGGATTTGACTGTGAATTAGATATTGAAATCTGAAGAGAATTTAACTTGCAGTTGAGGAAATTGTCTGCTAATGTGGAGACGTTGAACAATTTTTTGTACCTTCCATGGTTCAGAAAGTAAAAACAAAACAAAAAAAATGCTGTGTTCACGAAAGAAAGAAGAGTTACCTGCATAATGAATCAATGATGTTTCATTTTCCAAAATTTGTCTCTTTGTGTTTAATGCCTTTGGAAGAAGAGTCGCCAGGTGTACTTTTTTTTTATTGTTGCCTTAACGGTTTCCTCTTCCAGCTGAAAGCTGTTAGTGTTGTGTTGGGCAACAATAAAGAGTATACAAAGGGGAATGTGCTTTAAGAAGGGATTCACTGTCCTTGTAGAAACTGGCGAATCAGAGTGTTTAGAATATAGTCCTAGATGGTAGTGTCTCACAGCGGTTGCTCGAATACTATAACAATCAGGTTTAATCAGCATTAACTAAGATTCCAGATTTGAAAATGCTAATTGCTTTATTAAGATTCCCGATTTGAAGATTCCAGGTACAGTCAGCATTAGTTAAGATAGAGTATACAGAGAGGAATGTGAGGAAAGAAGGGGTTCACTGTCCTTGTTGAAACGGCGTATAGAGTGTGTACTATTTAGAACATAGTCATATCTGGTAATCTCTCACAGCAGTTGGTTGTGAATATATCAATTATGTTCATTTAGCATTAATTAAAATTCCAGATTTGAAAATGCCAATTGCTTTCATTTTGTGCTAGGTTTATTGCATGGTTTTGAACTAAGGTGCACGCTTGGCTTCTATGTGCCTTATGTCTTCAAAATCTGCATTGGATTTCTTACAGTCAGGAGGTTAAAATATCTTCTCAATAAGTGGTGAACCCAGATATTTGAAAATACTAAGTATTTAAGTTTTTATTGAAAACAATTACTTGTGGTTTTGAACTAAGGTGCACGCTTGGCTTCTATGTGCTTTATGCCTTCAAAATCTGCATTGGATTTCTTAGAGTCAGGAGGTTAAAATATCTTCTCAATCAATGGCGGACCAGACATTTGCAAATACTAAGTATTTAAGTTTTTATTGAAAACAATTACTTGTCTAATATAAATGTAAGTGATAGACAACGTAAAAAAAATATGTTCATAAAATTAGTTTCAAGCTAGTCTGTGCATTTTTAAGCAAAGACAAAAGCAAACTTTTTCTTCTTAAATATGTACTAAACCAAATGCAATACAATACATAAAAGCAAGTTCGAGTATTTTCAAATAGTAAAAAAGACATGTTGTTTATCCAAAAGTATATATACATAACGTTTTTCAACTTATATCTAGTAGTGCCCAAATTCCCCTGCATTTTTGCAAAACTTGAATCAAACTTACCCTGCTTCTAGTATAAATTATTTTTGAACAGTTCATATCCTTGCATGTTTTGTTGGGATTTTTTTTTGGAAAAATAATTGGTATTTTTTTATTAGCTATCTTAGGAAATTGTTAAAAAAATGTTTATTTTCTAAACATGCATATATATATATATATATATATATATATCAGTAACATTTTTCCTAAGAACAATGCTATGAACATTCTTTATTTGAATTATGCACAATTTGTTTATTTGTTACTATGCACATAAGACAAAACCAAATGGTTAGATTAATGTTTTTTTATTCCCTTAACAATAGAAAAATGAGTAATTATTTCTCTCATTAGCTAGCAATAGCATGCCATCAGAGTCTATGGATTACTTTTCTAACTTTTAGCCATACAATTTGCTAACTAATAAGTGGTAATCAGAGAATTCAGAGTACATAGCCGGAGGCTCGGAGCAGTCATGTTGATCAGTTTGATTGATTGAAGTTTTGGCATCTTTTATACTATTTAAAGCTATTTTACATTCTTACAAGTTCAAGCTAGTCAAGTTGGTTGGAATTTATGTTTTTATGTGGCATGGTGTCCTAGCTGATTTTTGTGGATCATGCAAATTTTATTTTAGACCTGTGTTAACAATTACATCAGGTATTTTGCACAGCTTGCTAGAAATGACTACCTGCAGTTAAGACAAGAAGCAAGCGAACTTCAAGAATATTCAAATGCAAAACTTGATCGAGTTACACGATATCTTGGTGTTCTTGCAGAGAAAACCCACAAATTAGGTAATACTAATTTGTCTTGACTTGTGGTTCTTTAGATATGCAGCTAGTTTTGATATTTGTCATTTTTATTGTTTATTATTTTGGTTGATTGGGTCAATTGAGACTATATTTGGATAAAAAACTTAAATAAGTGCTTATTTAAGCAGAGTTCATTTAAATAAGCTCTGCTGTAAAAATGTATAAGAACTGGAACCAGAACTGTTAGCTAGATAGTATTATTTGTTATAGCTCTGCTGCTGATGAGATCAGCATGACAATGTGATATTAATAGCATAAGCCTGTGTACACAGATCTGTATATGAAATTTTGAATTCCTCAGAAAAACATGACAATTTGGAAAATGCAGGTAACATAGGCATTCAGGAGGCCTGGACTATTCCCTCCTTTCCACTCTCATCTTCTTGCCTTCTTTCTTGCTGCTTCCCCTTTTTTCTCCCTTAACTAATTGAATTTTCTGAGATGTTATAGAGGAGCAGAAAATTAAATGAAAAAAGAACTTGTTTCTGAGATGTTCAAATCATACCAAACATGGCTTGTATTAGTTTTATCTGAGATGTGTTTATTTTAATGTAGGCATGAGATTATTCTTTTATAAATCTGATGTTGTGAGCAACAATAATAAATGTAGTGAATGTATATCCAGATGCATTAATTTCTTGAAGTACTTGCAGTTATGTGAAATTTGAATATACCTACACCAACATATCTTTTCTAGTTAAGCCATTATGCTGATGGTTTTCTATTTTTAAATTTTGAATTTTGTGCTGCATCTGTGAATGCCAGATCAAGTTGCCCTTGAAACTGAGGCAAGAATGTCTTCTGTGATCAATGAGAAGAAGAAATTGTTCAATGACTTATTGACATCTAAAGGTGATTGCTGTATGTAGTTCCTTTACTATTGTTAGCTTCTTTTATTGACTTTTTTTTCATCCCTCGATGATACTGTTTGTATAATATGTAATATAATACATAATATACGTTAGCTGGAACTTAAGCTTGTTAACTACATGGCCTGTGTCTATCCTTAAGCATATTCAAATGCATGTTTTGCTGAGCTGGAAAGATCTATCTAGTTGTTAGATATGGTTCTATTTTTTGCAGGAAACATACAGGTATTCTGCCGAACTAGGCCATTATTTGAAGATGAAGGTCCCTCAGTTGTTGAATTTCCTGATGATTATACCATCCGTGTAAATACTGGAGATGGATCCTTGTCTAACTCCAAGAAAGAATTTGAATTTGACAGAGTTTATGGACCTCATGTTGGACAGGGTAAAATGGCTCTATTTTATGTTACTAATTTTTTGGGTGGCGGGGGGAGCGACTGGGGAGGGGGTTCCAACTTCAAACCCTGCTAATGGTCTGATTTGCTCTTTAATATCTTACCTCTTATTTTATGTTTGCAGCTGAGTTGTTCAGTGATGTTCAGCCAATGGTGCAATCAGCTTTGGATGGATATAATATTTCCTTATTTGCATATGGACAAACACATTCTGGAAAGACACACACTATGGTTGTTCTTTCTGTCTTTCACTGTGTGTGTGCTGATTGTTATCCCACTCTTTCAAAAGAAATAGATATTTGGATGAGGCTCTAGAATTTAGTGTTGATTTGAAATTGAAATGCCTATCCTGTGGATGTGAACTTTATTATTTATACATTTTCTTTAACTTCTTGAGTCTGTAATGCCTGATAATCAGCTTTCGATGGATATAATATTTCCTTATTTGCATATGAACAAACACATTCAGGAAAGATACACACTATGGTTGTTCTGTCTGTCTTTCACTGTGTGCATATTTCCTTATTTATACATTTTCTTTAACTTATTGAGTCTGTAATGCCTGATAATTTGCATCTGCAATGTTCATTCATTGTTCTCAGGAAGGATCAAGCCATGATAGGGGTTTATATGCTCGTTGTTTTGAGGAGCTGTTTGATTTGTCCAACTCGGACACAACTACTACTTCTCAATATACATTCTGCATTACTGTTTTTGAGCTGTATAACGAACAGGTCTCCTTTTCTTTTCACTTACTTTGTGACCCTTTCTGGTGGGTCTATAATTTGCTTCTTGGTTTAGGTTGACTTAGGATAATAAAGGTTTTCATTGTCTCTTTTTATGTGCTTACAGATAAAGGATCTGCTTTTGGAGTCAGGGAAAAGCTTGCCTAAACTGTGTTTTGGATCACCTGAATACTTCATAGAACTAATGCAGGAAAAAGTTGATAACCCTCTGGACTTTTCTAGGGTTTTGAAAGCTGCATTCCAGAGTCGAGGAAATAATCCATTAAAGATTAATGTTTCTCATTTGTATGATCTCTGCCTATATTATGCATGGTTATATTGGGAATTGGCTTTATGTTTGCTGTTTGATGTTGCATGATAGATTTCTATTGATAGCATACATTCTGCAATGGAGCTGGTGATGTCAATGCACAGATCAGAGTTTGCGTTATTGCTGGGAGAGGGGCTAATGCCATTCGCCCTAATGAATAAATAAACAGGAGAGGGGTGAAGCTTGCTTACTTGTTAGAGTAAGGGGAAAGGGCTTTTTCAGCTGGTGCGCTAACGTGCACTTCTGTTTTCCCTTTAGTAGTAGGGGGTCCCGTGGTTCCTATGCCGCCGCTTTTCCTGGTCCTTTTCTTTTAGTGCTTCGACCTGGGATACATTATAATATGCCGAAGATTTTTTTTCAACTATTATTTTTCCTTTTACATATTGTATTTTTTTATATTAAAAAGTAACAAAAGGAAGCAGAAAATATTGAAGACTGAAAAATGGAAAAAAAAAATGGGCTTATTAAGCAGCAATATCCATTAGCTTGATTATGTCTCTATGAAATTTATCCCCGCCATGATAATGTTCTCTCAGAAAGATTATCAAGGTTGTTACTGTTTTGATATTTGTGCTCATCTATTTTGTTAAGTAAATGTTTTCTGCACGATGCACAGCATACACTAATTCCAATTAGTGAATTTTGTTTCATGCCTTGTATTGTCAGGGTTGTTACAATACACATATTTTATAACAATTTGATCACCGGTGAAAACTCATATAGCAAGCTCTCTTTGGTTGATTTGGCTGGAAGTGAAGGTTTGATAACAGAAGATGATAGTGGTGAGCGTGTCACAGATATGCTTCATGTTATGAAGTCACTCTCAGCGTATGTTTATTTATTTATTTTTTTAATTCTTTGCATTTTTCTTCACTGTCAACTTAATGTTTTATTAGATTATAGTCATCAGGTGTTCTTTGTTCACCCATGTGAGTTAATATCAAATGTCAATGCTCTTTCAGTATTCTCTCTATTCTCGATTTTTGGTGGTTTGTCAGTTTTCATTCCCAGGTGTAAATGGTAATAATTTAGGCAACTGGTTTCTTGTTATCTCTGATTTGCTTGGGGAAAACATATGTAGATAGATGGGCCTCCTATGGCTAGTTGGGACTACGGCTGTTAGGCAACACTTGTAAATAGTGCATTTAATTTATATTGTTGTCACCTGATTTTTTGTTATCTCCTTATAAATAACAAATTGACTTAGCTTGATTTCTAATTCATCATGTTCAAAAATCACAATCTAGATCCATAAAATTGCTGATCTCAAATCAGAGGCTAGGGTCTTCGATTTATCCGGCTCTCTGGGAGGGTTAGAGTGCAATGAGCATGAAAGAAATAAAATACTACATGACTATGGTGTGATCCCAACATTGTTGTTAAATGGTGGCACCATCATGGATTTTTTGCCAAACGCCATAGGCCGCAATGATGTGTTTATATGAAGGAATTATGGCCTTCTGCTATATTTTGCCATCCATCATTGATAACACTGGATCCCAAAAAGCATATGACTGAGCCTAACCCCTTAGATTGCGAATTATACAGTGTCATACCTGTATTACGTGTCTAGACCTGTTTGACATACTATTTTGAATCACAAATTAGTTAATACTGGTTTAAATCCACAAAATTGTAATATTATCTGATCTGATTTCTCCTTGCTAAATTCACGAACTATGAACTTCCTTTTTTCGTTCATATTGAAGTTTTTAACCAATTGAGTGTGAGGAATGAGGAGCATTTATTTGTTGGAATTTTCTGTGTCTTACTTCTTGCTGCATTTGAAAATGTCTTTACAGGTTGGGAGATGTTTTGTCTTCTTTGACATCGAAAAAGGATGATATTCCTTATGAAAACTCGATGCTAACGAAACTATTTGCAGATTCACTTGGTATTATTTTTCATTCCATCTTTTTTTTGTAATAAGCTTATGGTCACATCTATTAGTAAAAAATGACAACAGAATATTGTAAGTGCCTTTTAAAATGCTAGCATGTTTTTACATGTTTGGTGTGACTTTTGCATGCTATTATATTATCTAATTAATATTTAGATACTCTACCTAGTTTTTGCTGTAGTTCCTCATTTTCTAATTGGATTGTTGTTACAATTAATCCAAACCTGCTCAACATCAAGTGGCATCTGTCATGTTTTGATTTCATTTCATTGTCTGTTAGTTTTCTAGTTTATTTTGGAAGAGTATTGAAGCATACATACATTTTCAGTTACCATTTTTTGTTATCTCTGTTTGTCAGTATTAGGTAAACTTAAAACTTTAGCCCCTACAGTATCCATCCACTTTCAATTTAATACATACATTTTTATTTTTCCTCACATAAACATTTTCAAAATAGTCCTTTCCGCCATTTTCCATTATAACAACATCAATTTGGTCCCTACTGGACATATCAACCTTAAAAAAAAAGAAGCATCTAAATGTGTACCTGATGAACGTAACAGCACATACTCAGAAGAGTTGAAAGTATCTGCAGGAGCTCCTACTAGAATGACAGAGCATCTGCGGAGGTGGTTTTACAGAATAAAAAAAGCACATAAAGAAACATCTATTTGATAAAGAAACTGTTACGATATAAGGAGGGGTATCTAAGGAAGTGTGTGTTTCTAACTCCTTAGTATTCTCACTATATTAACACACACTTCCTTAGATCCCCCTCCTTATATCGTAACAGAAACACTCAGTTAAGAAACTGTGTTATAATAGTGTGGGTTATTTTGAAAACACTTGGAATTTTAAGGCTGAGGACTGATTTGAAAAGAAAAAACCAAGGGGATGAAAGTGAAAGGAAACTATAAGGACCAACATTTATTTTAACTTTTAAATTTTTATTTAACAAAGCATTACTTCTTATTGACTCAATGTAATTTTGTATATATGACTAGGAATTCGATTATTTCTGCTTGGTCTCATTAGATATATGATAACATTTTTATTGTAATTTTTCTTTGATGTTTTAGGTGGGAGCTCAAAAACTCTGATGATTGTAAATGTGTGTCCAAATTCTTCAAATTTATCTGAAACATTACTGTCTCTCAATTTCTCTGCCAGAGCTCGAAATTCTGTATTAAGCCTTGGAAACCGAGATACAATTAAGAAGTGGAGAGATGTTGTAAGTTCTTCCGTAACCCCATTCCCCCTTTGCATAAGATAGTCTTTTACTTTTGATTTGCTTTTCATTTCCAACCGTATTTTATGGGAAGCAGTTAAAAATATTACTCATGCATATTATGTATGATAAATATCATATGAATATAATGTTGATTTTGCATTGAACGGCTCCTTTTACTCAATTTAAATTTCAAACAGTGTTTTCTAGTTTAATAAAGTTACTTGCATATGTAAGATTGATTCTTTTGCAGTGTAACTGAGAAATTGCTTGGACTTTGTTATATTTTTTCTTATATAATCTCTCCGTGTTCATAGGAAGTTCAATTTTACTCAGTTTTCTATCTATTTCTTAAAAAAATGGTCGTAATTTCAACTCACTTAAAAGACTACAAATTTACTATATATCTTCCAGATTTAAGTTGTGATGGTTTTTATAGGCAAATGATGCACGTAAGGAGTTATATGAGAAGGAAAAAGAAATCCAATATCTGAAACAAGATGGTCTGAGACTTAAGCAAGCACTTAAAGATGCAAATGATCAGTGTGTTCTACTCTTCAATGAAGTAAAGAAGGCATGGAAAGTTTCTTCTGCTCTGCAGACAGATTTAAAGGTTGAGTTGGGCTTAATTTTACCGTCATATGTAGTGACATGTTACTAAGTGGTTTGACAATTCTGTTTATCCACATGACATGCTTTAATAGTGTTAATCCATAAGGTAGTTCTGTGATCTTTTCTTGCAGTGAGCAGAAGGAGAAAGTTTATACAGCATTTAAGTAATTTCTTTAGTGGTTAAATTCAATCTAATGTTCTATAATGTCTGTTTTAGCATTTTCTGATATCAAATTTTAGCTTGGATTTGAGGCAAATGTTCAGCCAAATGATCCAGTTGTTTGCATGGATCTGATAGAAATCAAACTGCAGCTAATCAGCAATGTTTTTCTCCTCTCATCAGTGTGCAGGAATATCAAATATGCTATATTTTCTTGCTATTGTCCCTGTGTTCGTACATTGTGAAGAGTGAAGTTTTTGTGTCAAGTGATGTTCCTTTAAATTTTAGAGATACATACTATTTGACTGCTTATTATCTCAATTTGATGCTGTTCTTTCACTTTTTTCCTAGTCTGTCTCTTGTTTGAAAGAGTTGATTCCTATTTGAAAGAGTTGATGTCATATGTGCCTTTGTTTGGAGAGATGTAAACATGTTGTACTAGATGATGAAGATATGTCTGATGTCCACCTTTTCTGAACATTCACACTGTGCTACAACACTTGATTGTTAGCTTTGAACAGAAGGCTTGCCATTGAGCAACATCATTGCTTTATTTTCTGCAGTCAGAGCATATTTTGCTGGCCGATAATTATAAGGTAGAGAAAGAACAAAATGCTCAGCTTAGAAATCAAGTTGCTCATATGTTACAGTTAGAACAAGAGCAAAATTTGCAGATACAACAGCGCGATTCAACCATCCAAAGTTTGCAGGTTAATATTTTGTAGTTTACATACAGGGTTCAATAGGTAATTCGTGACTGTTTTATCTAGTTCATTTTCTTTAATAATTTTGTTGGAGATAGGAATATTTTATGAGATGAGAGCCTCTTTAATGTTCATTTTTTCAAATAGCCAAGATACTTGGTATAGCTAGGTTCAATGCATCTTAGGAATTAGTGGTATCTTAATTGTTCTCTCGTAAATTGTTTTAGCATTAATTATTTTTGTAATACTCTTGAATAAAAAGAAAGCCCATTCTGCTTGGTGGAAAAAACACTCAAGCACATTCAGAAAATTTTCCTTTCTCATTTTCTCACAAATATATCCACCGATCCCAATTAGCTTGGGTTAAAGGTGCTGTTGAAGTTGATTTTCTCACAAATTTATATTGTGCTGCTGTTTCCTGATAGCAATTTAAGTTGTTAAAAAAAATAATGCTTTGTGTGTAATGTTCTAAGTAATGACATAGCAGGATCATCCTTTGTATGCAATTCAGCAAAGCCATATTAACTAATCATCTTGCCATATTACATGTTTCCAGTTAGTACATATAGTGGTTGCTACTTGCTAATGCTAAGTCTGTCATATTCCTGGCATTAGCACTACAACTACAAGTGTGCCATCCATCTATCACGTGCCCTAGTCTGAGGCATGGCACTGCATAACATGGCATGCCACCTTAGCTTCGCTTTATAGCAACTGTGATCTTAGATGCATATGACCAACTTTGTTCGTGCTTGCTTGATAATGTATGTAATCACTTTTTATCCTCTGATACAGGCTAAAATTGGAAGCCTTGAAATACAACTCAATGAAGCCCTTAAATCCAGCAACACTGGGTCAAATGTTGGCCCAGAAACTTTTTCTGGAGCTCTATCTAATTCCAGGACAATGGGGGATTGCATGGATTCATCTGCAGTAACCGAGAAACTGGAAGAGGAACTCAAGAAACGCGATGCTCTGATTGAGGTCTAATATACTTGTCAATTTTCTGTCTGATTTTAGTATTCTTCCAATTGTTGTTTCCTGTTGGATTGTGGTTATTGATTTTCACTTCTTTCTGCAATGTTGTTGTTGATTTTTTTGTAGTCATTTATTTAATTGAGGAAAGATTTAGCAAACCAATGGCCCTTTGGTCAAGTGAGAGCGACTCCTTATTCTTGGGTTGCTCATGTTAAAATCCTTGCCAACCATCTTAATATATGTGATGAAAAAGGGGAAATTCTATAACTGTATGGGAAAAACCCAAATTCCACATTGGCTAGAGATAAGGCAAAGATAAAATATATAAGTGGGAGACAATCCTCACCTCATGAGCTAACTTTTGGGGTTGAGTTAGACCCAAACCCACATTCTAAGATACCCATTGAACTTTCTAGATTTTTTTTTTTTTTTTTGGATCAGCAAAGATAATATATATATATATATATATATATATATATATATATATATAAATAAAAGAGAATACAAAGTACAAGAAGTACTTGTACAAAAGCAAAGTAGTGACAAAGTGCAGGCCTATGGCATCCTAATACATGGATATACATGGATTAAGATGCCAAAAACCTGACTGTATAGAATAACCCTCCAAAATTAGGAAGAGACCATCTACATGTTACGCCCTCCCCTGATTACAAAAGCCTCCCCCAAATTAGTAGACCAAAAATGAAAAGGAAAGTCAAATCCTTTGTCCAGATTTTTGAGCCACGTCCAGCAAAGAAAAAGCGCATCATCCATAAGTTTATGACGGTTGAAGCTCTCATTACGAAAAATGATACGGTTCTATGACACCAAACAGTCCAACTCAAGGCAATCCACCAAATCTGCCAACTCATGGAAATAGTCCCGTTGTGGAGTAGAATGAGTGTTGGCTGAAGTGTTCTTTCGGTGTTACGGAAGAAACACTTGCTATATTTATCCATGACAATGATTCCCACCAAAGTGGTCTAATTCTATCACAACTGAAGAATAAATGGGCCGCATCCTCATCAAAGTTCCTGCAGAAAGGGCATAAGGTATCATTGAACTCTAAACTTCTTCTACTTAGGTTCACCTTGGTAGGCAATCTGTCCATGCGAAGCAGCCTGCTTTACTAGGTATTTTTATTTTCCAAAGGTCAATGAACACGTCCTCTTAGGTCAAACTTATCATATCCAGATTGATGAATCTATAGGAACTCCCCACAGTATATCTTCCACTCACATCAGCCTCCCACCTCCAAGTATCTTGTCACTGTATGTGTACCGTCGGTTCTTGGATATATTCCAGAAATCTAACAGCTGGTTCTACCTCCCCTTCCATAAAACATCTTCTCCATCGAAGCTGCCACTCCCAACCTAGTTGTGTTTGCGTACCCATTTGTTGAATATATTGTTGTTGTTGATGAGAAATCTGGTACAACCGTGGGTACTTCTCCATCAATGACATTCCTTCATTCTTCCAATCATCCTCCCAGAACTTCACCCTAGATCCGCAGCCCATATTCCATGTTATCCCTCTTCTAAACTAGTGTCCCGCCTCATTCACATTACATACTATGCTGAGATCCTTCCACTAGATAGATTCTCTACCAGATCTTCTACCCACCTCAAGATTCCTCCACCCTCCATATTTGGGTTCTAGGACATGCACCCATAAGTCTTCCTGTTGGTGGGACATGTTCCAGACCCATTTTCCAAGTAGAGCTTGATTAAACTTGGATAGGTCCTTAATACCCAAGCCCCCACATTCCTTTGGTAGACAGACTACATCCCAACTAACCCATGCAATCTTTCTATGCTCATCACTTCCACCCCACAAAAATCTTCTTGGATTCTCACAAGTCTGTTGATCACCTTCGACGGAGCCCTGAAAAAAGAAAGTAAGAAAATAGGGAACACACTTAAGACCGACTTAATCAAGGTTACCCTCCCCCCAAAAGACAGGTATTTCTGTTTCCATTTAGCCAATTTCCGCTCACATTTCTTGACTAGAGGATCCCATGTCTCAATACGTCGAGGATTTGCCTCAATAGGAACACCCAAGTATGAAAAAGGTAGAGAAAGGGATCTACAATTTAAATACGAGGCAGCACTGCTAGACCACTGATAACTCATGCCAAACATCCCAAATCTGCTCTTGGAAAAATTTATTTCCAACCCCAAAACCATTTCAAAGCTCCTCAACATCACCTTAATGACTCTTAACATTTTTCACCGAGGCTGCCCCAAAAAAGATGGTATTGTTAGCATATTGTAGGATGCTGATGTCAACATTTTTCTCCCCCACCTTATAGCCATCATACAAGTTCTTTTGTTGCGCTTCCCTCATCAAATCAGTGAGACCCTCAGCTACTATATTGAACAAGAAAGGGGCAAGTGGGTCTCCTTGTCTGAGACCACAAAGTGGAGTGAACTCAATCTAGGGACTCCCATTGACCAGAACAGAGATAGATGCAGAGTTTAAACAGCCTTCAATCCATTTGATCCAACTGGGGCTGAACCCCATCCGTTTCATCATATATGACAGAAATTCCCAACTAACTCAATCATATGCCTTTTCATAATCAACTTTGAAAACAAGACAGCTTTTGTTGTTCCTTTTTGCCTCGTCAACCACCTCATTAGCAATAAGAGCACTATGTAACAGGTGCCTCCCCTCAATAAAAGCGGATTGTCGGTGATCAATAATGAAAGGCAGCACTTTTTTCAACCTGGAAGATAGTATCTTGGCCACAATCTTATAAACACAACCTATCAAAGAGATGGGTCTATAATCTTTCAAGCCTTGCAGGTCATGAACTTTGTTGATCAAGGCTATAAAAGATGCATTGCCACCCTTTGGAAATCTGCCATTAACATAGAATTCGTCTGAGAATCGGAGGAATTCAGCTTTAATGACATCCCAGAACTCCTTGATGAATTTGAAATTAAATCCATCAGGTCCAGGGCTCTTCTCGCTGCCACATTCCCAAACTGCATCCCTCACCTCATTTACATCAAAACGCGCCATCAAGAGATCATTGCGGTGCAGCTCAATAGTCTTGAAGTTCACTCCATCTAAGTTGGGTCTCACCCAAGCGTTCCTTCAAATCTCTTTATAAAGAAAGATCTGATTTCTTCTTTGACTCTTGTTGGTTCTTCTAACCAGTGTCCATCCATCATTACCCCATTCAGCAGGTTATGTCTACGCTTCCAATTTACTGTCACATGGAAAAATCTGGAGTTGCAATCCCCCTCCTTGATCCATTTAGTCCTAGCTTTTTGTCTTAGGATTGAGGCGTTTGATTGGGCTGCACCCCACAGTTCCTCCTGAAGCTGTTTTCTCCTCTTTAGCTCATCCTCGTTTAGTTGACGATCATCACCATCAGTTTCAAGCTTATTGAGCTCCACTTCTAGTTTTTTAATCTTCTGCTGGATATCCCCAAATTGAGATTTGTTCCAAGTTTTAAGTTTTTGTTTCAGACCCTTGAGCTTTTCTTTAATACATATCACCCCCATCCATTAACAAGATTTGATATCCACCCCTCACAAACAAACTTCCTGAATGATTTGTCACGAAACCATCAATCCAATACCCGGAAAGGCTTCGGCCCCCAATCTACAGCATTAGATCTTAGTAGAATAGGGCAATGATCAGAGAAGTTTCTATCCAAAATAACTTGAGAAGTGCTCTGCCATTTAACAAGCCATTCAGCTGATACTAGAGCTCTATCCAGTCTACTCTTAGCAGTCCCGTTTGGTCTATACCACGTAAATTTCCGCCCGACACAGGGCACATCATCCAACTCAAGTTCAGCAATCCAATCATTGAAGTCCTTCACCAGACCTGTATCTTGAGCTCGCTGAGAAATCCCTATTCTTTCATAGGACCTTCTAATATTATTAAAATAACCAATTATACACCATAGACCCCCCAATCTTTAAAAGATTAAATAAGTAATCCCTGAATATGATTCATGTGTATCAAAATGTGCCATGCCATAAGTTCTGAATATTTATTTTGTTGAGTTCTTCTATTGTGTTGAATTCTTGCATGCTTACATTAGTTTCATTTTATCCTGGTGAGGAACTCAATTCAATGTTTTGCAGAGGTTGCATGTAGAAAATGAGAAATTATTTGATAAATTGACTGAGAAAGCATCTCTGGCTGGATCACCTCAGGTAAGCAAATTTTATTTTTTACTGGAGTTACTGTTCCCAAGTTATCATTTATTATGTTGTGTCTGTAATGGTGGGGGTCCATTTACATCAAGAATAAGTTTTAACTCACTCCAGTTCATAACTATTTATAAATGAGTTTTATCAATCAATCACTGAACTATGTTCAGAAGGTAGATCAAACTTATAAATTTTCATGGAGTTTTAAAATTAATTGGTACTTCGTTCAACTACTTTACATTAAATATTATATACCTTTCGAAATGTATGTAAATGTCAAATATTATATTAAATATCTATGTATTGGTGGGCTCCATATACTCTAATAGTTGAGTCTTGTACACTTATGTTGTTGAGTAACTTTATATAGGATACTAATTTTAGTAATTCAACTGTTGAATATTGTCATATCGTGATAATGACCATGCATACCAAATTTAAGATAAATTGGACATCCATGTGTGTCTGTGTGATTCCTGAATCATAATTCTTTTGCATTGTTTTGATGGATTGTGTATGCATTAAAAGAACTGTGCAACAAAGTAGTTGGAAATGTTTTCTCTCGCACAACGGGTTCTTAAATATTGTTTCATCATATATGCTTTCTTTTCTTCAATCAGGCTATCAACAATATATGCTAAAATATAGAAGGGATAGATGGAAGAATCTAAAGTACTTTGGCTATTATTTGTATTGCATGCTTCTAAGTTGTCAATGTGGTGTTTCTGCTGTTTTAAGATTTTCAATTGATTTTCAGCTGTCAAGTCCGTTATCTGGGGGATCAGTTAATGTTCAGCCTCAAAATATGGGAAGGTATAATTTTACTTTATGTCCTATATGTTTTGCAGTTTGTAAGTGTAAATGAGTAACTAACTCTAGTTAGTTTTATAACTGTTGTCAGTTGACAGTTAGCTTTAGTTAGTCTTCAGTTACAACTGAATCTCAACAGTATAAATACTGCTCTTGTAATAGATCTCAGTAGCTTTTGTAATATTTTCTAAAGTCAATATACAAATCTCTTTTCTCCTCTCTAGAGTTTCTACATGGTATCTAGAGCTCTTTGATTCTTTTTCATGGCTTTCGCAAATTCTGGTGAGACTCTGGCGAACAACTTTGGTCCAACTCCGGCGAACAACTCCGGTGCGATTCCACTCAACGCGTTTCCGATGAATCAAGATGTTCCTTTGTTGTTTCCTACGACAAATTTTTCACATCAAATCACATAAAAGTTAGATGATAAGAACTTGCTGTGGCGGCAGCAAATTGAGCCAGCGATCACTGAGCTTGGACTCAATCGCTTCGTTGCGAGTCCTCAAATCCCTCCGCGATACCTTTTTGATGAAGATCATGATCTTGATCGCGTTAATCCTCTCTTCTCGATTTGGCACAAACAAGATCTTTCTCCTTGTTTGGCTTCCATCTACGCTCTCGAGCCCCATGCTCACTCAAGTTCTTGGATCAACACACTTGTACCATGTGTGGGACTAGATTCATGCATATTTTTATCACCAAATGTGAACAAAGGCATGACAGCTTCTATCGGAGCTCTGTCACACGACGCTGGATAATCGTCCAATTTCCTATGTCCTCTCTCAAATCAAAGTGCTCATTGATGCGCTTGCTTCAGTAGGTGATGCTGCTCCTATCGTGGGCACATGGATGCGATTCTGGAAGGACTTCCTTGGGATTTTGACTCGACCCTTGCTCTAATTGAAAGTTGTCTACCACACATCACCATTGAAGAGGATGAAGGATACATCCTTGCGCAGGAGCTACGGCTTAAAAAATACACCAGACTCGAATCTGACTCAAGCAAATTTGTCGCACTCCACTGACAGCGACAACTCAAATTTGTACTCTGACACCAATGTTGTGTATACGAATCAGTATTCTTCAGATTCACGTGGTTCTGGTGGCTGTAATGGCCGTGGCAGAGGCGGTTTCAACCGCGGTGGTGGATGTGGTGGTGGTCATGGCGATCAGAGCTCAGTCCAGTGTCAAGTTTGTTTCAAGTACAATCACACAGCTTTGACTTGCTACAATCGATTCAATCCTCAGTATCAAGCTGCCAATGGTGGTAACAATAGCAATTATGGTAACAACAACAATGGCAATTATGGGAATAACAACAATCGTAATAACTGGTCTCAATCAGAATCATAATCAGAATTGGGGTCAGAATCAGAACCAAAACAACAACTGGAACAATTCTTCTAATTCCAATTAGAGTTCACAGCAAAGTCAGAATCAGAATCATAACTCTCAGAACTCTAATTCTAGGCCTCCACAAGCTATGGTGGCAAATTCTGACTCCAATGCTTGATCATCTTGGTTCCAGATTCTGGAGCATCCTTTCATGTGACTAATAACTTGCAGAACATCCAGCAAACTTCTCCTTTGGAGGGTCCAGATCAGATATTTATTGGTAATGGACAAGGTCTGAATTTCTCCGCCTCTGGTCATTCCAATTTTGTTTCTCCTTTCAGTCCTAATGTCAAACTTATTCTTAAAAACATGCTTCTTGTTCCTCAAATCACTAAGAATCTAATTAGTGTAAGCAAATTTGCCAAAGATAATCATGTTTTCTTTGAGTTTCATGCTAATCGTTGCTTTGTTAAATCTCAGGATTCCAATAGAATCCTTCTTCAAGGAGATGTTGGATCTGATGGCTTGTACCAGTTTCCCAATCTTCAGTTCTGCTTTGCTGTGTCTTCTCCAGCTTGTATAAATACTGCTTCTTCTGTTGATTGTAATAATACTGTGCCTAACTCTGTATATTTGGCACCTTAGGCCAGGTCACCCCAATTCTCAAGCTTTAAAGCTTGTGCTTAATCATCGTAATTTCAAAATTCCTGTTAAAGATGAACTGCCCTTCTGTTCTGCTTGTTGTATGGGCAATATTCATAGATTTCCTTCTAAGCTTTCTCAAACTGTACACAATTCTCTTTTGGATTTAATATACAGTGATCTGTGGGGTCCTGCTCCTATGAATTCTCATTGTCAATTTTGCTATTATATGACATTTGTTGATGCTTTTGCCAGGTTTACTTGGATATATTTTCTAAAGAATAAATCTGATGCTTTATCTGTGTTTAAACAATTCAAGTCACTTGTTGAATTGCAATTTAACAAAAAGATTAAAGCTATTCAAACAGATTGGGGAGGGGAATTTTGAGTTTTCTCTTCCTTTTTGTCAGAATTGGGGATCATTCATAGGCTAACTTGTCCACACACACATCACCAAAATGTTGTGGTGGAAAGAAAGCATCGTCTCATAGTTGAGTTGGGTCTCTCTCTTCTTAGTCACGCATCCCTTCCTCTTTCCTTTTGGGATTATGCTTTTCAAACTGCTGTGTATCTCATAAATCGGTTACCCTCAGCTCTTCTTCTGTTTGATATCCCTGATACTGTTCTCTTTCAAACTGAACCTGATTATCAGTTTTTAAGAGTGTTTGGTTGCTCTTGTTTTCCTTTCTTGTGCCCTTACCATTCTCATAAACTCGAGGTTAGATCCTCTGAATGTGTGTTTTTTGGGTTATTCACCCAGTCACAAGGGCTACAAATGTATGTCCTCTTCTAGTAGAATTTTTATTTCAAAAGATGTCATTTTTAATGAACATCAATTTCCTTATACAAAACTGTTTTCTACCTCTTCTTCCAATTCTGTTCCTACTGCATCCTTTTCCACTACCTTGCCTGTCCTTGAGTCTCTTTCTCATCCTCCTCCCTCTTCAATTTCATCTCAGCCTCAAAGCCATATTTCCTTACTCTTTATTGAGTCTCCCAGTTTTGACATTGCTGTCTCACAGTCACATGAACCTGCTCAATCTCATAGTCAGGATACAGCAGCTTCCCAAGCTACTGTTCATTCTGGTACATTGCAGTCTGATGCTCATCCTCAGTTGTCTCCAACTGAACCTCAGAATTCCCCACCAACCTCTCTTGTCAGACCACAAAATGTGCATCCTCTGGTTACACGAGCTAAAGCTGGAATAGTACAGCCAAGGATTCATCCTTCCTTGCTTCTTGTTCATACTGAACCCAAGTCAGTGAAACAAGCACTTCAAGACTCCAAATGGTTTTCTGCTATGACTGATGAGTTTCAGGCTCTTAAAAGGAACAATACTTGGACCCTAGTTCCTCTTCCTCCCCACAGAAATGCAATTGGACGTAAGTGGGTATTCAGAGTTAAGGAAAACTCTATGGCGGTATAAATAGGTACAAAACCAGATTGATGGCTAAAGGTTTTAACCAAAAGTTTCGGTTTGATTTTGATGAGACATTCTCTCCTGTGATTAAACCAGTAACAATTCGGGTGATTTTAACTCTTGCTATCGCTCACAAGTGGCCCTTGCAGCAGTTGGATACTTGGATGTAAATAATGTCTTTCTCAATGGCACAATTAACACAAGAAAATCAAAAAAAGAGTGAGAGTGAGAGATGAGAGAGAAAAGTAGTGAGAGAAACAGTGGGTGGGTGAGAGTGACTCATAGAGGTAGGCTTAGAGAGAGGACTAAGGATCGTTCACGTCTTGGCTTCGTCGGAAAAGGGTATAGACAACGCACGTCGGGGGCAGCAGAGGCCCGTAGATGGGGTGGTGATAGGAAAAGCTGGAGGGACGCCGCAGACATT
>PYAF01001118.1:865339-919198 GCA_007407185.1 Glycine tomentella | reverse complement strand
TGAAAGTTTTAATAATTCCAAACTGATGGAGGACGCACTTTTCACCTGCTGGACTTGGCTGAGGAACTTGGAGAAAGGATTTGACAAATCCTTTCAATTCTGGTCTAGCAGTATGAGGGAGGCTTTTGTAACTAGGGGAGGGGATACTCTTTAGATTACACTATTTTGTGGGCTACATACAATCCATCCAGACCTGTGGCCCTTTAATTCATGATCCTATGAATTATGGTGCCACAGGTTTGTCTTTGGAAATAGGAGTTTCTTTTTGGTACCACTTGTACTATCACATTTTACTTCATATATATATATATATATTATCTTTGCTGATCAAAAAAAAAATGTCTTTCTCAATGGCCTGTTAGAGGAAGAAGTTTACATGACTCAACCTCCAGGTTGAGTCCTCAGATAAGTCCCTTGTGTGCAAGCTGAAAAGAGCAATTTATGGGCTCAAACAAGCTTCTAGAGCTTGGTTTGAGAGGCTCAAAACTACTTTGCTGCAGTTTGGGTTTACTGACAGCAAATGTGACCCATCTTTATTCATTTACAAGACTTCCTTCACTATTACCTATATTTTAGTATATGTTGATGATCTTATTATCACTGGTAATTCACCTTCTTTGGTTCACAAGTTAATTCAGCAACTCAATGCCTTGTTCTCTCTCAAACAGCTGGGTTCTCTAGACTATTTTTTGGGGGCTGAAGTTCATTCATTGTCCAGTGGAGCATTCTAATGACTCAATCCAAGTACATTTGAGATCTGTTGCAAAGGACAAATATGTTGGAGGCAAAGCCCATTTCTTCACCCATGACCTCAAGCTGCAAGCTCTCCAAACATGGGTCTGATTTACTGCAGGATCCTTCTTTTTACTGGTCTGCTGTTGGAGCCCTGCAGTATGTGACTATCACTCATCCTGAACTCAGTTTTGCTGTTAACAAGGTTTGCCAATTCATGTCCTCACCTCTTGAATTCCACTTGGACAGCAGTAAAGAGGATTTTAAGGTACCTTAAAGGTGCTCTCTATTCTGGTCTTATTCTGTATCCTGCTTCTCCTCATCAACACCTTTCCATTAGGGCTTTTGTGACTCTGACTGGGCTTCAGACCCGGATGACAGAAGATCTACTTCTGGTGCAGCAGTGTATATTGGCCCTCAAAGAGTTTGAGAGAGAGAAAAAGAAGAAGAGAGATAGAAGATATTGTTATTGATTCAGAAAGAAAAGTTAGTTACAACTAATTCTGTTTCTGTATTTATAGAGAAAACAGATGTGGTTACACTTAAACTGACTAAGGCAGTTATCTAACCATAGTTAGTTACTGTACTAACAGAATAACAGATATGACAGCTGTACTAACAGCTGCTCTAACTGAATCATGAAGTAAAACTTAATACACTAATAGGCCCGGACTTGGTATATTGGTGATCCAGAAAGCAGAAAGTGGTCTCCAAGTCCAGTACTGAAGCAGAATATAGGAGTTTAGCTGCTGCCACAGCTGATATCATCTGGATTCAGACTCTCCTCCAGGAACTTGCAGTTCCTCATACTACACCTTTAGTGCTTTGTGACAATTCCAGTGCAGTGCAGCTAGCTCATAATCCAGTTTTACATGCTAGAACCAAACACATGGAGTTGGATGTGTTTTTTATAAGAGAAAAGGTTCTCGCCAAACAGCTAGTGGTTCAGCATATCCCTGGGACAGACCAGTGGGCAGATCTTCTTACCAAGCCTTTTTCTCCTGCTAGGTTTACCTATTTGAGTTCCAAACTCAATGTAGCTGAGCTACCTTTGGTTTCTCAGCCCCATTGAGGTTGTTTTTTGGGGGGGGGGGGGGGTGTAAGTGTATATGAGTAACTATAGATAGTTTTTATAACTGTAGTCAGTTGATAGTTAGCTTTAGTTAGTCTTCAGTTACAACTGAATCTCAGCAGTATAAATACTGCTCTTGTAAGAGATCTCAGTGGCTTTTGTAATATTTTCTAAAGTCAATGTACAAATCTCTTTTCTACTCTATAGAGTTTCTGCAGTTATATTTTGTTTTTAAGCTTATGGATATTGGCTTTATTCTCATTATATTCAAACAGGAATGACACCAGCACCACTGCAAGAGCTCGTTCTGTGGATGTTCTTCCTTCATCTTTGATGACAGATAAGAATGATGGCACTGTTGCTTTAGTTAAATCTGGTTCCGAGAAAGTTAAGACTACCCCTGCTGGTGAATATCTTACTGCTTCCCTGAATGACTTTAATCCTGATCAATATGAAGGACTTGCTGCCATTTCTGATGGTGCAAACAAGCTTCTGATGCTGGTATGGGTCTTGAGTGTTTTGGGTTCAGTTTAATAAAAGTAGATAAATTGTAGTTTATGTGCAACATTGTTCTTTTGATTTTTATATCAAGTCTTTTGGGTTGTTTTTCCTTGTTCAAATTATGAATTCCGCTTTGGTTGCCTCAATGTGGGCCTTGGACAATGTTTTCTCTTTATTCAGTTTGAAAATGTATAGAAGCTTGGTTCTGTATAATTTTCTGATGGTTATCAGTCAATTTGTGGCAACATATTACTAAAGAGAGAGGAAAAGTGCATCTTGTGGGACATTAAATATCTCCTAGAAAAGAAAATAAATGAAAACTGCGAGATAAAGTTGCTAAAAAATGCTAAAAAGCTGTTCAATTTCTTTGCATATCGGTAGTACATATTCCTTTGAACCAACCATGTGAAGAGCATGAAAGACAGGCCATAAACACAACTTTATCCCATATCAAATGTAAGAGCTTAGACAACAACAATCTAGCATTTTCTCACTAAGTGAGGTTTGTACATGGAATCAAACAATGCGATAAAGTTTTGCTGTAAATCATGTCTATACACAAACTATTGACCTCTAAATCCCTTTTAATTGTTTCACCTACAAAAATGTAAGAGCATAGACACCCTTGAAAAATATATGTTTGATGTTGATTAGTGATAGGAACTTGCTAAAGAGAAATCTGAAATTTTATTTGTATTTTTGAAATAAGGCACCAGTACAAGAGAAAACAAGAGGCAAAGCCCCTTTTAAGTCAGTGTATACTCTAGATTCCAATGACAGCAATATTATACTCTCTCCCCCCCCAACCCCCCAAAACCACCACCACCACACAATTGTTTTTTGTCCTATATAACAGACTCGGTATCATACTTTCTCTCCCTGTAACTAGCTGTCTAAGTGGGCCCTGGATATTTGAGCCAGCGGATGTAAAACTTAAAGAGGCTTACCCATAGAGGTCTAGAACTTATCAATTGGTCCGCATCTTTTATGAAGTGCTAGACCAAATCAAATACGGCATGAAGCCATTCAGGATGTTAGATATAAAACCATTCATTAGCCTTCTACTGATTGATAAGCTTTTGAAATAGTTGGTTCATGACATGGTATCAAAGGTCAAACCTCATGGCCAAGTGGTCTAGGGTTTGTTCCTTTGTGCCCCTATTCTTGATAAATAACTTGAATTTCAGCATAAGGTAAGGTGTGCTTGTGTGTATCCATGCTTCAAGCCCAGGAAGCTCTTGCATGACAGGCAATGTTAAATACAAGCCACCCTAATAGCTTCAGTTTGCAGGATAGATTTTACAGTCATTGTTCTTAATGGTCTCAGGTTCTGGCTGCTGTCATCAAAGCTGGTGCCTCCAGAGAACATGAAATACTTGCTGAAATCAGAGATGCTGTTTTTTCATTTATTCGTAAAATGGAACCAAGGCGAGTAATGGATACCATGCTTGTTTCCCGTGTTAGAATCTTGTATATAAGATCTTTGCTTGCTAGATCCCCAGAGTTGCAATCCATTAAGGTAAAGTATCTTTCTTCTTCTTTTTCCTGTGTTTGGGTGTATATGGTGACGTTCTATTGAATATGGCGGGCATACCCTTTCTAATTTAGTAAATCTTGCACATTGGATTGGAAGGTATTGCCCATTGAGTGCTTTCTTGAAAAGGCCAACGCTGGACCTAGTAGAAGTTCTAGCCGAGCAAGCAGTCCTGGAAGATCTTCTATTCAATATGTTGATGAGCAGATCCAGGGATTTAAAGTGAATCTAAAGCCAGAAAAGAAATCCAAATTTTCATCTGTTGTGTTGAAGATACGCGGGATTGATGAGGTAATGATATTATTCTTTAATATTGTTGGAATAACCAGGAATTTAGAAGGGGGGGAGGGGTTGAATAGATTCTTTCGAAAACTTTACCGCTTAATTTCTTAATTCAATTAAATTAAAATCAATACTTATTTACAAATCAAGGTTTTCTCAAAAGGCTTGTTGAAGAAAGATCAACAACACAAAATTAAGATATTCAAAAACCTTAGAAAATAGAGTTTTATGGCCCTTTCACATCAATTACATTACCAAGATTAATTAACAAAACAAAGGTTTAGAGAAAGAGAGAATCACACTTAGAATTTATATTGGTTTAGTCCTCAAGAGGACCTAAATCTAGTTGTTTTAAGACCCCTTAAAACTTTCACTAATAAAAAATCAAGTACAAACACTATGCACATGCAATTTCCTAAAAATTCTATTCTTCCCTTGAACCCTGCAAGAGAAGAATCAGGAGTTGAAACCTTATCAAGTCAAACAAACCCTTGATAACTTTAATCAAGGTCAGAATCTAGAAAGAATTCGAAATTAGATTGAATACACCTTGATGTGTAAATCACAACATCTTCAAACTCTTCCTTTGATTATCAAACCATGATGAAGAATGAATGAATCTTGATCAATACGAATCTCTTGTTGAAATGCGGATTGATTCCCTTAGATGACTCTCAAAAAGTGTTTTTCAAAATATAAGATCAAATCAAGAGTCACTAATGATACAAAACAAATGAGGATATTTATAATTTTAACAAATAAAACTGATTTAGTCAATTATCAAATGTGGTAGTTGATTAATTTGTTCAAATCCCTCTTCTGCATTTCCAAAAACGTGTTAATTGATTATAGTTTGTGGTAGTCGATTATCTTGTTTCACAAAGAGCTCCTAAAGTTTCCAGACACAATCTAATAGATTACTAAATGTCGTAATCGATTATCTCGAGCCACAGAGATTTCCTTCTGCTGAAATTGGCTTAGGTAATCGATTACTGAAATTGTAATCGATTAATTCGATGATTCTTGCCAAATTTCAAGAGAAGTGAGTTTTGTTACTTGTTCTAACACTTTGTAATTGATTATTGACAACTTGTTTGGCATTGTAAAATTATTAAATCCAAAAGATCCTAAGACTAGTCTTCAAGTCTTCAATCTCTTTGATTCAACAAATATTTCTGGTTAGATGTGGTAGAAAACTATTGAGCAGGATTTTGTGTCTCATGTCTTTCTTTTGAATTTTTAATATCATAAAAAATTTGGTATTTCCTAGTGATCCTTGTTGGGTATGACTCATACTGTGCCTTCAGCAGATATGCACAATGGCCCCAGAACTTTTTTCGAGGTCCAGTACTGTTGTTGGCCTCGTGTTTTATTATTTGTAGTTTGGGTTTGGGCCCATGAATAGCTACGGTGCTTAGGGTTTCTAAGCCTATATATTTCCTTGTAACCTGAGTGTATTGTACGAGTGTGTGAGAGAAATATAGTGAATAACTGGACGTAGCCCACATTGAGTGAACCAAGGTAAACTCTGTGTGTTGTTTTCTTCTTCCACCTTCTCTCTTTCTCCTATCTCAATTGTTGTGTGATTACTTGATTCCCAACAGTTTGCACCATCAGAAATGTTGATACCAATTGTTGGAGTACAAGTGTGAGGTAAAGTCCCACATCGGATAGAAATAGAAAAATTGAGCACCATATAAGTGAGGAGAAGACTCATAAACTTGAGCCTTAAGGTTTTGGGTTAAAGTTTGGTGTCTAGTTCACTTGTATAGTTCTTATGACCCATTGGTGTAAATCTCCCAATATTTAACCCCCTTGATTTCCCAACATTTGGTATCAGAGCCGATGATTCAACTTGGTGACTGGCTTAGACAAGTAAGATGCCAGTGATGGATCCATGGACATGGAGATTCTTTGTATCGAAAGTCTTCCTAGCGGGTGAGTCTATGCAAGGAGGCCACTCAGGCCAGGCAACAAGTCCTGCAAGTGTTGCGGCGGTACAAGGTAGGCCAGGGGGAGGTTACCATGTGAGAGAGACTCACACTTGAGGGGGAGATTGTTGGAGTACAAGTGTGAGGTAAAGTCCCACATCGGATAGAAATAGAAAAGTTGAGCACCATATAAGTGAGGAGAAGACCCATAAACCCGAGCATTAAGGTTTTGGGTTAAAGTGTGGTGTCTGGTTCACTTATATGGTTCTCATGACCCATTGGTGTAAATTTCCCCGATATTTACCCCCCTTAATTTCCCAACAATCCTATCTTATTATCATCTTTGTACCTATTTGCAGGATGGATTATGTATGCGTGTGTCACCTTGTTTTTTTAATTTTAAATAAATTGTGTAGGAAACCTGGAGACAGCAAGTAACTGGGGGAAAGCTTAGGGAAATTAGTGAGGAAGCAAAAAATTTTGCAATTGGAAACAAGGCTCTTGCTGCACTATTTGTACATACTCCAGCAGGAGAGCTGCAGCGCCAAATTAGATCCTGGCTTGCAGAGAAGTTTGATTTTCTATCTGTTATGGGAAATGATGCACCAGGGGGGACAACTGGTCAGTTGGAGCTTATTTCAACTGCAATTATGGATGGTTGGATGGCTGGACTTGGCAGTGCTCTGCCGCCCCAAACTGATGCCCTTGGCCAACTTTTATTTGAATATTCAAAACGTGTCTATACTTCTCAACTGCAGCACTTAAAGGTACACTTCATCTTAAATCTGTCTGTCTTGAATGATTTTATTCTAAATGAATGCTATTCAATGTTCTTGATTACTGGAAGAAACCGTGTTCAACTTGGGACTGTGTTGAGAGAGATGGTGCTCTTACTAGTTATGCTCATTGTGTTTGACACATTCATGAACATGCTAGACTTTGCCCACTTACATTGGCATCAGTATTGGATAATGTGCTTTTCTTAACTTTGTTTTCATATTTAGCTAATGTTAACTCCAAAGGAGTGTTATTATTGGATGCACAAAGAGATTGTCAATTGGGAAGCTTTAATTAGATGAAGTATTTTCTTCTAGGCGGTTATTTTCTTTAACTGTCTCATCTCAGACTTAACTTTCCATCTAAACTTGGTGCTAGCTAAAAAAACTACTGCACAAAATTTTGCAATAATGTTGTTAAGGTGTCCTACATTGGCTAGAAATATTGCCAAAGTACTCCTTAAAAGGCCTTTTTTTAACAAACTCCTTAGCTAGCCTTTGGTGTTGTGTTGGGCTCAGTTCATTACTTCATTTCCAATAACGATGATATCAAACCCTATCCTATATTGATGTTAGGCCACCCACAATGCTAAGTCTTATAGAAACTTAATGTCTCAAATGTCCATTCCTTGCTGTGGTTGGGGTGTGTTAAGATGTCTCACATCAGCTAGGAATATAACCAAAATACTCCTTACATTTTCAAATCTTCTATTCAAATCACCTAATTGCTTTGCTACATTTGTGAGTTGTTCATTACCATCTATGTCTAGTTACATTTGTGTGGTTTACTTGATTGCATTTGGTGGTTTGGATGCATATCATAAACCAAAAAAAATGACGGAAATGCCATGTTTAATTGATTTTCACATGTGAAATTATGTGTTGATCCTGTTTTCCTAACATTGGCTTATCAGGATATTGCTGGTACCTTGGCAACAGAGGAGGCTGAAGATGCAGCACAAGTTGCCAAGTTGCGTTCAGCTCTAGAATCTGTTGATCACAAAAGAAGAAAGGTACTTTTTGTTTCACTTTAGATAGATCAAAGGATTTCTGAGTTGCCTGTGGTAATCCACAGCATGATTAATTGTATAAGCTGATATTTGGAAACTAGGAAAGTAGTGAAACTAGGAAATTAGGAAAATGATACGAAGTCAAACCTAATTATATATACAGATCCTAAACAGGAGATATTTTTTTTACCTAAATTGGGGATCCTTTCCCATATATCTTAAGCATGCATGTAATAGTGTGAACTATAAACTTGTACATATGTCTAGAGTTCTGTCATGAGTTGATGGTTTTGCCATTGCACTAGTTTATACAAAGATTGCATGGGAAATTTTAAGATAACATTATAACATGTTATTGTTATGCATTTTTTTTATTTTTTGAAATATTTTCACATGATACTTGGAAATTGCTTTGATAAGAGGAAGTTAAAGTACCATACAAATATTGTAAAATTTCTTTATATAATTTTGTTGATTCTACTTCTGTTTGCCTAGTCTTATTCAGCACTTCTAGAGAGCCATCTTTGTGTAATTAGGAAGATGTAAATGGAACATCTACTCCTTCTCATTTGTTGTATATACTAATACTATAGACAACACCAGTAATGATTGCTGAACTCAAAAGGAACTAAAGTGCAGTTACTATAGTAATCAATTTTAACAAATTGAAGCCCAAGACTACATAATTTCACTTTAGTTCCTTTTGAGTTCAGCAGTCAACATAGATTGAGGTGGTTTGGACACGTAATGAGATGGTCCCTGGATGCTCTCGTAAGAACAAAAGCTTGTTACCAAGAGCACGACACAAAGAGAGGTAGAGGTAAACCGAAATTTATTTGGAGAAAGGTAGTTAAATAAGACTTAATGGAGTGAGATATAGATTGACGGACGGTGTATCTTAGGACGTAAGAACAAAAGTTTGTTACCAAGAGCACGACACCAAGAGAGGTAGAGGTAGACCGAAACTTATCTGGAGAAAGATGGTTAAATAAGACTTAATGGAGTGAGATATAGATTGGTGGGCGGTGTATCTTAGGATGGAATGGAGAAAAGCTATAAGCTTGGTGGAGGGTTAGACCCGTTGTTATCTCTGTTTCAGATAATTCCTTTTTAGTCTTTTTCCTCTTCATCTACCCCTTCCTTTCTCCCTTCTTTTCTTTTATCTTATTCAACCTCCTCGTATCTATCATTGGGTTCATCTACCACCGATCCCAATTAGCTTGGATTAAAGGTGTTGTTGATGTTGATGTATGATGTTGATTACTATAAGTTCATACTGAGCAACAAAATTGGCAACTAAAGGAGGGATAATTTTCCAGTAACATTAGCCTTCAGTGTTAAATGAATGTTCTGGCAATTTGTCAGACTTGTACCTTTGCAATGTTAGTTGTAGATTAAGTTTTGAATAGCAATTAAAGAAGGAAGCAGATGGTTTATTTTCATAATATAAGTGAATGTCTATTTATCATGTCCTGAGTCCTGACATTGACTTTCTAATTATTTTCAGATTTTACAACAAATGAGAAGTGATTTAGCTTTGCTGACATTGGAAAATGGTGGTTCGCCTGTTCAAAATCCTTCTACTGCCGCTGAGGATGCACGATTAGCATCTCTCATTTCACTTGATAGAATATTGAAGCAAGTTAAGGTGGTTTCTTTTTTCTTATTGAAATCTTTTTTTTGAAACTTTAGTGTTCTAATAGGAAATACTCAATAATTCAAGATATAATTTGAACAGGATATAACTCGACTTTCTACTGTGAACACCATCCAGAAAAGTAATAAAGGAACAATGCTCGGTTCTCTTGATAAACTGACAGAACAAATGCCTTTGCTTCTTGAAATTGATCATCCATGTGCTCAGAGGTACATTGCAGATGCCCGCAGAATGGTTGAGGTAAGCACACTAATGCTCTGTATGGCTAGATTGTATCCTAAGTTGTGAAGGAATCTGAATATGCTTTGAACTTTGTTGGCATACTCGGTGTTAACTTAAATTCACTACAATTGCTCTGGTTAAAAAACATCTCTTTCATCATAATGACAGGAATAATGTCATTTGTGGGGTGGGAGAACATTACCATTTATTTACTCTGTTGTATTTTAAAAAAAATCTCTACCCTTGTCCATAATTTATCTGTTTTTTTCCCTGTATTTGACTATTTCCTTTAATTTTTAAAATTATTGTGAACTAAATTGTTTGCTCAGCCTACTGGGATTATAACCCATGTAAATACTTAATAAATGTTGTACCCAAAAGGAGAAAAGAAAGAAAGAAAACTAAGGAATGAACGGATGAAAACAATTTGAAGTGCTCCTGTCTCAGCATTTCTGGCATCTGAATCTGTGTCTGAGCCTTACCTTAATCGAGTTTTGGGATTCCTAATCCCTCTTTTATGATGCAGTCAATTCCTGAAGAGGACCGCATTCAAAATCTATCACATTCTCGCAAACCATCGACTGATACAGGCTCTGGATCTGGAACTGATGTGGCACAGTGGAACGTCCTTCAATTCAATACGGGTAATACCTCACCATTTATAATCAAATGTGGAGCAAACTCAAATTCAGAACTAATCATTAAAGCCGAGGCTCGAGTTAAGGAACCTAAAGGTGGCGAGATGGTGAGGGTTGCTCCAAGGCCGTCCATTTTGGAAAATATGAGCTTGGAGGAAATGAAGCAAGTATTTGCTGAACTACCTGAGGCTCTAAGCTTGCTTGCCCTGGCAAGGACTGCAGATGGAACTCGAGCACGGTATTCTAGATTATATAGGACCTTGGCTATGAAGGTTCCGTCACTTAAAGATATGGTCAGTGAGCTTGAAAAAGCGGGTGCACTTAAAGATGTAAGAACATGACCTTTTAAATCGAAAGATGTTTATGAAATTTACACTATGCCTCGAGTAGCTTGCATTTGAGGCATCGGCTTTTTGGGGGGATTCATTGAGTGGTGGGGAACCATCGTGTGCATTATGTACGATTGTTATTCTGTGTGCTTGTTATTGTATTTAGTTGTAATTGTCTCAGTATTTTTTTTTTTTTTTTTTTGTATTGCAGTTTTGTTTATCAGGTTAAATCAATCCAAAGAATTTGAGTCCAAAGGCTTATTTTTTACTTGATGTTCATTTGATAGTTGAAGTTAGTTTAAAACTCGCCTACTCCGGCTTTTATAATCTAAACTCAACCTCATTATCTTCGTGCGTAGCTCTTGCAAGCCACCATCTCAGAAACACACTATCAAACAAAAACCCGTGTACACAACACATCTCTGCAAACCGTAACAAGACCACACCATGCCTTTCCAAATTCACGCTTAAAGGTCAAATGTTAGATATGGATCACCATATGTTATTACTTAATTTTTTGTTGAAAAATTTGACTGTTCATTATTAATAGTCTCTTATTCAACTATGTATTTTTCATTCATAATATTGAAACTCGATGATTATTATAATTGAAACATTTATTTTTCTTACAATGATGAGAGGAATAGTTTTTACATAAATATAATATAATGATGATGTTTACCAAGTTCCCAGTTTATTGTTAATATTTTTTACTAGTTTCTAATATTTTTAGATATAGTATAAGATTAATAGTATAATTCATAATATGAAAAAAGTAATAACTGAAACTAAAAATGTAATAAAATAATTTATCTATAAAAATTATAAGAGTTTAGAATTAATTAAAAAAACTAAAATTATAACACCTCAACATATTTTTGTTCATAAAATGAAGTTGAAATTCATATAAAAATATCATATAAATAACTTTATTTTTGTCATTTTTCATCTTTGTATCTATTTTTAGTTATCAGTTAGTTTTTTAATTTTTAACTAATTTTGCAAAACATAACTAATATTTACAAACACAATCAATTCAAAGCTCAAAATAAATTAAAATAATAATTAATTTATGTTAAATTCATGCTAAATTTATTATAATATTATCATGAACTTTTTCTATTTACTTTACCTTGCAAACATGTAAAGTTAATTATGTATGGTGATTAATGTAAATATTCGTATTCGAGTTCTATAAAAAAGACATGAGGACATTTTTTGCACCAAAATATAATTACTTCCAAATGCATTTTTTTTTTGTTTTTCTAACTAGTGCAATATTAATTAACATCAACATCAATAACACCTTTAATCCAAACTAATCGGAGTCGATGGAAGATGAACCCAATGATAAATACGAGGAGATTGAAAAAATATAAAAAAAAAAAGAAAAAAGAAAAGAAGGGAAAAAGAAGGAGGGAGAGATGAAGAGAAAAATGACTAAAAAAAATCATATGAAACATAGAGATAACAAGGGGTCTAACCCTCTACTAAATTTATAACTTTTATTCATTTTGTCCAAAGACACACCGTCCGTCAATCTATATCTCACTTCATTAAGTCTTATTTAACTACCTTTTTCCAGGTAAATTTCGGTCTATATCTACCTTTCTTTGTGAATATTAATAAGAGTAATTAATTACTCATTTTTACCTAATTTAAATCAATAGTTATTTCTAATTATTCTTTCAAATTAATTATTGTTTTTTGTTTTGTTTGGATTAATAGATTCACTTTCAGTCAAAATAGTAAATATCTTTCTCTCATTTATTAAATAGATTTATTTTCTATAATATTTTTTTCTTAAAAATAACAATTTCTCTCTTTTGAAATAAAAAAATAATAACGTAGAAATTGGACAACAACAATTACATCATATCATGTTGGATTCATATAGGGGCTCTTCACTTTGAACTCTATTCCCTTTAGAAGAACAAGCTTATAATTTTTTTTAAAAATTTTACTTTCAAAAAGTTTCAAGAGGAGTTTGACAGCTCAACACAATATGAGTGAAATACTTATACATAATTATAAATAATTAAATATAATTTAAAATTTGTTTTGTAATATATAATTATCATAAGTGTACATTAAATTTTAATTGATGAATTCAATGACGATTAAAGTACAAATTAAATGATGATTAATAATTTATTTATAACAGCCATGCATTAAATATATTTTCTAAATATTTTGATGTTCACAGTTAAAATTACCATTGAGTCCTTTAACTTTTTGGGGGAAACTTGAGCTTGTATTTGCTACTTTTATATAATAAAAGATAAGTTTAATGTCATTTTTGATCCATTATATTTAGGATTATATTGTTTGATACATAAAGATAGTAGTGATTTTTAGCCATTACTATCTTAAATTAATTAACTCAAAACTTAAAAGTTGACCAAGCATTAATGTTTTAAATGGAAAAATGAAAAAATTTGACTATAATATTATTTTTTTAAAATATAAAGAATCAAAATAAAACTTTTAAAATTTAATGTACCCAAATAAAACAACCCTAAAACATAATGGACTAAAAATAACATTAACCTTATAGTAAAAAAATTAAATTTTGTAACCACTTTTTTATACATAATTATTATAAATACACATTAAATTTTAATTGACAAATTAAATGACGATTAAAACACAAATTAGAAGTAATAAATGAGTTATTTATAATAGTAAAACATTAAATATATTTTCTAGACATTTTAATGTTCACAGTATAAAATTACCATTGTGTCCTTTGCCTTTTGGAGGAAAAATTTGAGATTACTTTATAACTTTTTCATCCTAATTATAAGACATAATTAATTAATTTATGTTTATTAAGAAAGTTGGTGAAATTATTTATTAGCATTAAATTATAATAATTTTTTAAATTTATCTTTAACTTTATTGAAAATATATTCATCTTCTTTAATTTTTATAGGAGAAAAAAAAGATAATTCAGGGTATAATAAAAGATACTAAAAAATTTAAAATTTTGTGACTTTTTTCATACATAATTATTGTAAATGCACATTAAATTTAATTGACGAATTAAATCATAATTAAAGAAAAATTAAAAATAATAATAAATTTATTTATAACAATCAAACATTAAATATATTTTCTAAATATTTTGATATTTATTGTTGAAATTATCATTGTCTCGTTTTGGGAGGAAACGTCAACTTTTAAGTATATCAAGTTCAGACAAGAAATCCTGTCAAAAAAAAAAAGTTTGGACAAAAAATCTTTTTAAAAAAGGGACAGGAACTGTCGTTGCTATTAATTAAATTTTTATGTGAAATGACAAAATAATCCGTTGTTTTCTATATGAAATGACAAAATAGGTCGTGGTGGCAGACAGCAGTGAAGTATTTTCAATCTGCACCCATTCTTTTTTTCTTCTTTCTCCTCTCTTACTTGTTGGCGCTCTAGCGCTTGTTCTGGATTCTAAAAGACGGTGAATGAAATGTCTTCAATTTCATGCATGAAGCTGACACTGTTCCGAATAGCAGCGGTTGCAATTCAGTTCATCAGTCTCTCCATCTTAGTTTTTGGCTTTTTCCCCGTCAAACCACTTCTCTCCGGTCACAGGTAACAAACATTCTATAACAATTTTCCATCTCCTTAACCAACCTCGAAAGTCTTACTTTTCAATGACAGTTGCTACAAAGATGGTTGTTGAACCGACATCATATGGGATAAATAACTGATATAGAAAGAGCTATTCATAGTAGTGAACCTTTCTCCATTCATTCATCTCTTCACTTATTTATTTATTTACTGTTAGTGGCTCCGAGAGTTTCCGACGACCAACCTGTGATAACGATGGTGCTACAAATTAGAGCTACGCGTCTCTCTCTCCAGATCGCCTCAGGTTTTTATTTCTGGTTGTGGTTGTGAATGCATATTCTCTAAGTTTGAATTTGATATTTAAATTCTCTACATACTTGTTACGAATAATAAAATAATAATCATTTGTTTGATGTCAGATCACAGTATACGATATATAATATATTTAATCCGTTCACATTTGTTGTGAATTGGAGATCTGTTACGATTGCTGTTTTGGAGTGATTGTTTTGTTTCTTACTGATAGAATTGTAAAATGTTGTTTTGTTTGTATAGGAAGGATCCGATATTCCTCCTTTGTATGATCGATTTGTTTTAATGGTATGTACTATTGGTGGAAATGTCATATTTGTTGAGGTCTATGATTTGGTTATATATGTGTTTTGGTCGTTTATGGATTGAGGTACATGGTTTTGCAGCATAATATACCAATAAGTGTATATTAGCATTTCTCGAAAGATATAATTGTGCAGCATAATATACACAATAAGAGAAAAGTTTTCTTGAAGCTTTGGCCATCATAAAGGGTGAGAAAGAAAACATGAGGAACACCCTCCATAGCTAGGTGTCATGGTGTGAGGGAGAAGCTAGTTTTGATTTGTTTGTGTGGATCTCACAACTTTGGAATGTTTGTGATTGGCGAACCATGGAAACAAAAACAATTACCCCATGATTGAGGTAATGTCCTTAACATGACTTACGAGTTGTAACCAGTGCATGGATCTATGGGTGAGATTTATTTAAATTATTTTAGCTCTACTTGCTGCCATTTTTATACCCTAATCCTAAAACTGGATTACTGATTTATTGGACATAAAATTTGAAATGTTGTCCTTGGCGTTCTATAATATAATAATGCAATATGTACTCAAACTGGGAAATAACTGGACATAAAACTGATGGTGTGTGTCAAAAGAAAATTCTTACTCATAATGGTTCGAAAAATGAGAGGTTCTTTTAGACGTTTTTTCTACATATATCAGCTTTAAAGTTGTTTCTATGCTGAACAAACATATTTTTGGTTGAGCATTGATAAAATTGTTTATGGTTAAAATTGATTTTGATGTGACATGATTAATGTTGAATGTTTCACTATAAATTTTTTATCCAACACAAGCTGCATAAAATTGATTGAACTTAAAATCAATTTTGGACTTAAAATCAATTCTTTAACATAAAATTAAACATGTGAAAATTTACTTGAAGTCATGTTAACTAATATTTTTAAGTGATTCAATTGTTGTGTTGGAATATTCAAGACTTCAAGTAGCCTATGAATTTACACAAAATTGATTATGTTGGTATCTTTCTTGGATTTCATTTGACCAAAACAAACACATTCAATAAAGGAAAATCATGTATGGTGAAACATCTAAATATTTTTGTCAAAAACACTACCTACATTCGACCAAAATGAAATTGTGATATCAATTTTTTTAAAACCTGTAATTGAAGGTGACAATTGACACTTCCATGGTCAATGGAATGGTAACATGTCTTCTAGGTTTGAAAATAGAAAATACTTGAAGTAAATGGCTAATTCAATTTTTGAAATTTTATTTTGTTGTCATATTAATAATTGAAATTAAAGAAAACTCAAATAAGTTCATAATTTTTTTTAGGATTTCATTTTATGTCTCTAAAGTTAACCACTTTTTTTTTCCTAGTTCAAAGGCTTAAGTGATAACAATAATAATAACATTCTTACGGACTAAAATTAAAAAAAAAGGTTAATTTTATGGATTTAAATTAAAATATTTATTTAAATTTTCTTTAAATTCAAGAATTAATATTACAATAAGATATAATTTAGAGACTAAATTGGTAGTTTAATCATTTGATGAAGCAAAATAAATAGCATGTTAGAAGATAGTAGGAGTAGGTATAGGCTGTCCTCATTTCTATGCTTTCAATTAAGCCATTCTAGGGAAGTAGAGTTGGAAACTTATGACTGACCAAGATGCTATAGAAATAAAGGTGTTCAAAGCTAAATATTTTTCTAATGGATACTTTTTAAGTTCTAGCTTGGGTAACAATCCAAGGTTCACTTGGCTTGGCATCTATGTTTTACTGCTAGTGGTGAGAGAAGAAGGTATTAGATGGAGATTGGGAGATGGCTCCAAAATAAATGTATGGAATGATCCTCGACTTCAAGCAGTTGATAGTTCATATGTTCAAAGTCAACCAATAGAAGACTTTGTGGATTTCCGTGTTTTTGAACTTATTGATGCAAATTCAAATTCATGGCGAGCAGATGTGGTGGCGCATATCTTTAATGCACGAGATTGCCAACAAATTCGGAGCATGCCAATTCATTTCAATGGTGATGAAGACAAGCTTATATGGAAGTTGAGTAGAGATGGCCTATATCAGTTAAGTCTTCTTACTATCAAAGAATAGAATCCATAATTGATAATTCACACTTTCGACTTTTGAGAGCAAGGAGATTGTCAGCTTTTATGGAACTTGAATGTGCCTTAAAAATTCAAGATTTTCCTTTCCTGCTTAGCTCAAAATTGTCTTCCTACCAGATTCAGACTTAAATCCAAAGGTTTTCAATATCAAATGACCTACCCCTTTCGTGATAGAAATCCTGAAACAAAATTTGGTATGAGTTCTTTGATTGCCATTACTCTTTAAAAGTCTGCATTGAGGTTGGTTTATGGCCACATATTTAGAATTTTGTTGCAACTGCAAAATCAATACATGAATGTCGATTTCACTTCCTCAAAATCTTGAATGGACAACAACGTATTTCATTTGTTACTTCGTTGTGGTGTACGTGAGGGAGACACAATGAGAAAGTTTGGGAGGCCTCAGAAAAACCTATTCATATTTCCTTATCCATTACTCGTGACTACATCATTTCCTAGTAGGCAGTGAGATCTTGCAAAGAAATGAATATGTCCCATGCAAGCACAACATTGTGGGAAAAAACCTCCATTAAGGAGCTTCAAATGTAGCATTTATGCAACAATTGATATTGATTCTAGTGGTTATGACATAGGCGCATGTCTTCAAAACCATTAAGGCCATTTTGTAGCTGCTTTAACATCGTGGTATCAAGGTTTTCTACTAGTTCATGAAGCTGAGGCAAAAGGTCTTCACATAGCTCTATCTTGGATTGCAAAGATGCAAAAGGTCTTCACACAGATGGCATCAACTGTCATTATCCTATCAATTCTGAATTTGCTTTATTTTATCATTTTGTAAAGAAAAACATGTTCCACTAGGTAACTTTTAATTAAGTTTTGTTTGTAGGCAAACAAATCAAATCGTTTATTATTCAGTAATGGTATCTAGATTTTATACTAGTCCACAAATTTTTTATAATGGTCCCACTTGTATCTTTTTCTTTGAGGGATGCCCCCACTTAACTCCGCCTATGTGTGCTTGCATGCATGGTCTGTCCCAAGCCAAGATAAAGAAGGAGGGTTGGTGTCAGGTGTTGCAGATCAGTTGTTAAAACTAGCTATTTTTATGAGATAAACCTTTCTGATATTTCGTTGGGGCGTACCTTCACAGCGACGCGTTACATCGGATCCTGGGTGTAGTAATAAATGGGCTAGGTCCCTTGCCATAAGGCAAGACGTTGCATCAGTCCCGAGATGCAGTGATAAGTGAGCTAAGGTCCTTGCTTCAAGGCAAGGCACTGGGTCTTCACCCCGATTTGGTGACAAGTAAGTCAGGGTCCCGACACCAATATGAGCGAGCGTAGCAGGTAAACACCACCCAGGGGTTAAGGATGCAATTGGGAAGCTGGAACACAAGAATCTTAACTGATAAATTGAGGGAGTTAACAAATGTAATTCCCAGAAGGAAAGTGAATATCGTTTGTTTGTAAGAAATTAAGTGGGTTGGAGAAAAGGCCAAGAAAGTGGATGACACCGGTTTCAAGTTATGGTATACAAGTATAAACAAGAGTCAAAATGGTGTTGGAATTATGATCAATAAAAGTTTCAGAGATAAAGTCGTTGACATCAAAAGGAAAGACGACAAGATTATGCTGATTAAGCTTGAAGTGGGTGATTCAATTTTAAATATCCTTAGTGTGTATGCATCCCAAGTTGAATTGCAATCAAATGATAAGAATCAATTTTGGGAAGATTTGGAGGAGGTTTTGAGAAGGATACCATGAGAGGAGAAGATTTTCCTAGGAGGAGACCTAAATGGTCATGTTGGTAAAAAAAAATGGAGGTTTTGATAGAATTCATGGAGGTTTTGTCTATGAGACGAGAAATGAGACGAGAAATGAGACTGGAGAAGATATCTTGAACGTTGCACTAGCATACGATTTGATGCTAGCGAACACCTTTTTCCAAAAAAGGTAGTCTCATCTTATCATTTATCATAGTGGCCAAAATCGTAGTCAAATAGAAAAGAAGATAGAAATGCTTGTATCGACTGCAAGGTCCTTGGAGAGTGTGTCGCTACGCAACATAAGCTGGTAGTTCTAGAGATTCGGTTCAACAAAGTACTTAATGTGAGGAAGATGGTTCAATACCCAAGGATAAGATGGTGGAAGCTAAAGGAGGAAAAATAAATAGAGTTCAAGGAAAACATGTTGCTTGAGTGACCGTCGGGATCTGTTGGAGAAGCAAATGAAATATGGAATGAAATGGCTAAGTGTATCCAAAATGTGGGAAGGAAAGTGCTGGGAGAAAGCAAAGGAAACACATTTCTTACAAAGGAAACATGATGATGGAATGGAGAGGTGCAGGAGGCAATTAAACAGAAGAATGAATGTTTAAGATCTTTGTATAAAAGTTTCAATGATGAGAACTTGCAAAAGTTTAGATTAGCGAGAAAAAAATGAAAATAAAGCAGTGCGATAAACAAGAGACAAGGTTTTCGCCGATTTGCATAAAAATCCCAGGAGCAAGGATGGTGAAAAAGGTATGTACAAACTTGCAAAAATAAGGGATAAGAAAAGTAAAGATCTCACCCAAGTTAGATGCACCAAAGTTGAAAATAAAAAACTTTTGGTAAGAGATGAAGATGTAAATGGAAGATGGGTGAACTACTTTAACAAACTTTTTAATGGGAATGACGATAAAAGTGAGGTGGACTTGGAGAACGCTTATCATGATCTGAATAGAAGATTTATACATAGAATTAATACATATGAAGTTAAAGAGACTTTAAAGAGGTTAAAGAATAATAAAGTTTTGAGACCTGATGACGTCCCTATTGAAGTGTGAAGAGACATGTGGATGTGACGATAAAATGGCTAACCAATCTTTTCAATAATATTCTTCAAACAAATAAAATGTCTGATCCTTGGAGGAAAAGTATGTTTGTACCTATTTACAAAAACAAGAGAGATATCCAGAATTGTTCTAACTATAGAGACATTAAGTTTATTAGTCATACTATGAAGTTGTGGGAAAAAGTTACTGAACATCGCTTGAGAAGAGAGACCAAGGTTTTTGTAAATCAATTTGGATTTATGTAAGGAAGATGTACCATAGAAGTCATTTTCTTGATGCGATAATTAATGAAAAGGTATCGAGAAAAGAAAAAAGACTTACATATGGTGTTCATAGATCTTGAGAAAGCATAAGCTAGAGTCCCTAGAAAAATTTTATGGTGGACTCTTGAGATGAAAAAAGTATCATTAAAGTATGTAAGTGCAATCAATGATATGTATCATGGGGCTATCACGTGTGTGAAAGCTTGTAATGGAACATCAAGTTATTTTTCTAACACGGTAGGTGTGCACCAAGGTTCGGCTCTTAACCATTATCTTTTTACCTTAGTGATGAATGAAACTAACAAAAGATATTGAAGAGGAAGTGTCGTGGTGTATTCTTTTTGCAGATGATATTGTACTTACTGATAAGACCAAAGATGGTGTTAATAGGAAACTTGAAATATGGATAAGTACTTTGGAGTCTAAAGGACTCACGTTAAGCCAAACCAAGACTAAGTATATGATGATCAAGATCCCGTGCACCTACTTGGTTAAGAGGTACCCAAGAAAGATGCTTTAGATACCTGTAATCAATTTTGCAAACAGGTGGAGAAATTGATGAGGATGTAAATCATAGAATCAGAGCAGGGTGGATGAAATGGCTAAGTACATCTTGGTTGTTGTGTGATCGCAAAGTTCTCTTTAACCTAAAAGGAAAGTTCTATAAAATAATTGTAAGACCTGCAATATTATATGAAGTTGAATGTTGACCAATACATAGGCAACATGAACATAAGATAGGGGTAGTGAAAATGAGGATGTTAAGCTGAATGCGTGATTATACGAAGATGGATAAGATAAGAAATGAAGATATTTGACGAAATGTAGCATTAGTACCAATGAGTGAAAAGATGAGCGAACATAGATTGAGGTGGTTTGACACGTAATAGATGACCATTGGATGCTTCAGTAAGAACAAAAGCTTTTACAAAGAGTTCGACACAAAGGGAGATAGAGGTAGACCGAAACTTACCTGAGAAAAGGTAGTTAAACAAGACTTAATGAAGTGAGATATAGATTGAAGGACGGTATGTCTTAGGATGTAATAGAGAAAAACTATAAGTTTGGTGGATGGTTAGATATGTTGATATCTCTATGTTCCAGATGGTTCATTTTAAGTCATTTTCTTCTTCATCTCCCCCTCCTTCTTTCTCTCTTCTTCGTTTTTTTTGTTCAACCTCCTCGTATCTGTTATTGGATTCATCTATCATCAATTTCAATTAATTTGAGTTAAAAATATTATTGATGTTGATATTGATATCGTTAAGGGATGCTCTTATTGATATCATTATTTTGAATTAAATGATATTCTTAAAGAAAAAATTAATAGTAGAACTTGCAAATAGGAATTCAGAATTTGAATTCATAAGATATACTAAACCAACCAAGTGCAATCCGAATGAGCATTCCATTGTAAGACTCATGTTGACCACCCGTACCATCCGTAACAATAATGAATAATCGATACTACTTAATAATCAACAATTGATACTAAATGGAATATAAACAGTAACAAAATCAAATAAAATAAAAAAATCACGGTCGGAGCAAACAAGTCAGTATAAATTGACCAAACCACCCTTTCTACCCATGCCAAGGCAATTGTTTTGATGAAGTGTCATTCAAAATGAAAGAAGAGAAAGAAACGTCCTCGTGAGTCTTCACCTTTAACCCTTTCTTCTCACTCACTCACTCCACACTCACATCGCAACAACAAATACCAAACGCACGCAAATGGATCCGCTAAGAGGATCCGAACCCGAAAACCCTATCGCCACGTGTCTCACCATGCTGTCCCTCCGCCGCTTCTCCGCATGCCGCGACTTCGCCCGCCGCCTCCCCCCCTCCGACTCCGTCGCCCGCGTCCTAGCCGTCGCCGACGTCCTCTCCGCCGCCGACTTCTATTCCGTCCTACAGCTCCACCCTTCCGATGGTGGCAACCGCGACCTCGTGCGGCGGCAGTACGCGAAGCTCGCGCTCCTCCTCGACCCAACGAACCCCGACAAGCTCCCGTTCTCCGACGAGGCCCTCGCACGTGTCCAGGATGCCTGGCACGTGCTCTCCCACCCCGAACGCCGCGCCCTCCACGACCGCGAGCAAAACGCAAACCTAAACCCAAACCCTATGACGGCGTCGTTTTGGACCGCGTGCCCCTACTGCTGGGGCGTCTTCGAGTACGAGAAGAGGTATGAGGATAGCGCGCTGCTGTGCGACGTCTGCGGGAAGGCCTTCCAGGGCGTGCCGGTGAAGCCGCCAACGAAGACGGGCGACGCCGTCATGGAGGGGGAGGAGCTCCGGCAGTACTACTCTTGTGAAGCTAGTGTGCCATTGATGTGTTACGAGGTTATGGGTAACAAGGTATTGGGTGGACAAAATGCTGCACAATATGTGTACATTTCTGATGATAATGATAATAATGATGGAGGGTTTGTGAGAAATGAAGGGTTGCAAGGCACTGTTGAGAAGAGGAGGATGAGGGTGAAGACCGTGGCGAACAAGGTTGGTGGGAACAGGACGAGGAGGCCGATCGATAGCGACTCGGATTTCGATTTGGATGTGGAGGATGGGGAATTGGAGTTCACTGAAGGAGATGATGATGTCTTTGTTGGTGTGAAGTTTGATAAGTGATGATGCAGCAAATGGGTGATGGAAATTTTACTGCTTTTTTTTTCCCGCTAATTCTAGGAGCAGCAGCATATAGGGTTGGTAGTGAGTAGTGTTTTTGGATAGTGTTTTTGCACAGATTATTTGTGGAGAAACTACTAAAAATAGGGAATTAGAGTATAGGTGTTGATTCGTGGTTTCGTCATTTTGGTAAAGATGCATTGCCTTGTTCATATTTTACCATTTTTGTAATGCCCTTTTTGATTTGATGACCTTTTGGGAAATGAAAAGAAAATACTTGGTCTCCTTATTAATCTGCATTTCTGTTCTCTGAATGAATTGTTTTTTTTTTTTTTTGTCTGCTTGTTAGTTTTGCGGAAGCAAGACTAGTTGAGTTTCATTTTTCCGTTTTTGTTGGTAATGATGTCTCTAATCAATTGGTCTTTGCTAAATTGTTGCGGATGGTTATTAGGGTCTAGGGGTTACCAGGGCTTGTAAGTGAACAAGTTCACCATGTTGAAGTTGCCTAAGAAATGATGGAATTATAGTGATTTTTCCCCCCAAGGTAAGTGACTTGAATTTTTGAAGCCAAAAATTGTCTTGGTTGGGTTTGGTGGTTTAGCTCAAACGGTTGCTAAAGTTTTCATAAGCAACCCTCTGTCCCTCTCATCAAGACACTGCACAAAGACAACAAAAATGTAGAAATAGTTTTTTTTTTTCACCACCTTTTATGAATATTCCTGTTGTACAGCATTTGGCTCTCATTTTCTTTCTTTTCAGTTGTCTTATATCATGCACCCTTCTTGTGCCTTTCAACTCATTGCAAATTCACCTCTGCATTTTGTTTTGTTTGAATACTTAATGGCATGGTGTGACTTTGCCAACATTTGCTATTTAGATTGTACGAGTCTTTGGATGATTAAGTAGCTTGTCATTACTGCCTGGCCTTATTCCAATAGAGATTAGTTATTGATCTTTGCCAAAAGCTGTTTCATGATCTAAATAGCAGAGTAAGTGAATTACTACTTTTTAGAATTGTCAGCTCCTTCATAAAGTAATGACCAAAAAGGCATGATTTATACGGGACTAAAAATAAGTGTAAAAAAAATTATTTTATTAGGAACTCAAACTAAAATAAAAATTTATTAAGAAATAAACATAAAAATTAAATATTTATTAAGAATAAAAAATATATATATATTTTTTTTTTTGTGGTTGATTGTGATTATTTTATTTGCAGCGTTTTACGACGCTGTGGCTGTTGAAATACACCATGGTGCGACTTGACGGTGGTTCATTCCTGCATATAGTTGGGTTAGGAAGACTTGAAAAAGAGCAATGTTGGGTCAGCAAGTCTTCTCCGTTGTCTTTCTTTCTTTGCTATTTTTTTTTTTGTTTCCTTTTTTTTTCATAATATTAGAATATTAGAACAAATGAATCTTAATAAATATTTAATTTTTACATTTGTTACCTAATAAATTTTTATTTTATGTTGATTCTAATAAAATAACAATTTTTTTTCTTGACACTCTTTTTATTTTCAGATAAATTAGTGAATTTTGTATTTATTTTAGGATAAATTTTTCATTTGTTATTAGTCAGCATTAAAATAAAATTTATTATTTTATTATTGAGTAAATACAAAATTTGTTAATTTATTATAGATTAAAAAATATAAAAATAAAAAATAAAAGTGCTATTTTATTGGAGATACAATATAAACAAAAATTATTAAAAAAATCCTAATCATAAGGTTATTCTGTTGTAAAATAATACAGTAAAAAAATCATAACCCCTATATACCACATTAATACCCCAAATAAAATATTGATATAACAATTACAGGCATAACCCGGTTCATGTGTGGGACCTCTGCCTTGCCAGGCCTCGTGGGCCCATCCTGCTCTACAACCATGTGAAGAAGAAAAAATTACATGTGGCAAAAAAAATGTTTTTCTCAAAAAGATATGCAGATTCTCTAGTAGGAGATAACTTATGGACATATGAGATTAAATCAAGGACTTTATAATGAGGATCTTAAAATTAAATTCTACAACATGCCTCTTTTAAATTCTGATAGTATTGTGATTATCTTCTAATTTGCCATTATTTGAAAGAAATACTTTCCTAATCTTATTAAATTGCAAAAATATGTTATAGATTTGCAATTGTCACCCTTCATTTATATTCATTTAAGAAGCCCCATTTTCTTCTTCTAGAGAAAGTTGTGGCCGAAGGCAAAACAGTAGCAATCTTCCACTTTTCGCGTCGGTTACATTTTACTTACCTCTTTTAGCATACAATCTTCCGTAGGAGGCAAATCAGTTCAATTCCATGGCTTTCATTCGACAGGTAATAAGGTTATTACAAGTTCAACTGTTTATAGATAAATTAAAATTTGTTTTCTTTCTTGTGTTTTAATAAAATAGTTTGTCCAGGGCATGCAACATGTTAGAAATTACTATATCTCAGAAGCTCAAATGATAAGAGGTGGCTTCCATCAGCCATTCATATCTAGGACATACAAAACCAGTTTCTTGAAGCCAAGATCAAAGGCAGAGATCAAACTATTGGCTGCTAAGAAACACAGTGAAGCAGAAAAGAGACGTAGAATGAGAATCAATGGTCAATATGAAACCCTCCGAAATATCCTCCCCAACATAATCAAAGTAAGTGCCTGCCACAATTATCAAACAGTTTATCATGCATTGGATTTTTATTGGGGTTCATTCCTAAAAATGAAACAAACTATGTGAAAGTGAAAATTCCAACATTTATTTTTGGGTAAAAAATATGTTCACCATTCCTAAAAGAAAATCAAAATATTAGTTTTAGTCCCTATAAAAATTTAATACGTTTTTAGACCTTACATCTACCAAAAGTCGCATGGTTTCAGTCCTTCGTATGAGACTAAAAGCATATATTTTTGTTGAATAAGATCTAAAACAAATTAAATTTTTTAAGGTGTTTGAAATATTTTGGCAGACCAAAAACATATCTAACCCTTTATTTTTGTTGGGTATATTTTACAATTCTGTCATTTTGATTTTTCTTGACAAGCATGCTGAATTTAGATTTTGTTATCTACTAACAGAAGGACAAGGCATCACTATTGGCAGAGAGTATCAAGCAAGTGAAGGAGTTGAAGAAAAAAGTATCAAAACTGGAACAAGATAGTTCTAGTGATCCATCAAAGGATGTTGTTAAGTTTCCTAATGGAACAGATAAGTTGAATTTGGAAAGATGTAACAACGACGAGGGCATAGTGAAGGCCACGCTGAGTTTTGAGGATAGACTAGGATTGATGACATCAATATCTGGGGCACTAGAGCAAGTGAAAGCCAAAGTGGTAAAGGCTGAGATAGTGAGTGTGGGTGCAAGGTCTTGGAAACGATGGTATGGGGATGCTCAAGAGCAAATTGAGAGTTGCAATGCAAAAGCCACCCAAGATGCAGCGTTTTACTAACTGTTTTGTGTCATTGATTCTGACTTCAAATGATGAAGGAATGTTGACACAGTTAGGAGCTATAATGACAAGGGCTAATGACAAGAAGATTTTTCTACTTTTGAGGATTATAGAATGAGGATGATGACTTTAGGAGCTTTGTAGAGCCCATGGGTTTCTCACATTTTAGGACTACTGTATCTCCTGCAAGCAAAATTTAGCTTTTACTTTATTGTTTGTATATGAATATCATGTTCGACTCTTCATATAAAGAATATAATAACTTGACGGGTTAACATGTAATGTGTGCCTGATTATGGATATGGAATTCATGTATTCTCTCAACGGATGTGATTTACCGAATGCAGGAGGTATTTCCAAACACACTGATAAATGGTAATCACATTAAGACTTAAGAGTACATAATAATAACAGATTAACATGTAATCACTTTTGTAGTTTGTCCATGAGACTAGCTTGGTAAATCGTAAATAGCCCCATGCTAATAATCACTAGCTGCCATGACCTGAGTTGTAGAATCGGGAAACAAATCCTGTGAGATATGTCCATAACAAGATCACAGAAGATTACATGACAACAGACATAGCTCCGTGGTAAAAAAAGTTACCTTTGAAAGTCTGAAACTCCACGAAGTAAAATTAAATCAAATCTCAACGGAAGATTCTTATGAAATGATTATTGACTGCACAAACCTGATTATAACTGGTGAATTATCACTCAATTTATTTTTCTTTATTCGTTTTCTCATTTTGTTGAGAGTTGTTCTATATACTATTGAATAAATAAAATCATTCGAGTACAGGGTGAACACATTGAACAGGAACCCTCATTCTATTTTGGATTAGAGAAATACTGATTTTCTTCACTACAAAAATATCCAAGACGATTGCTTATATCTCAACTCAAACTCAATAAAACGTTTGAAATGATGCATCTCCACTTATTCTTCTTACATGTACACCAGAATTTTTGTCATAATGGTTAGCAGTGATATATCTTTTAAGGTCAATTCCCCTACTGCCACTGTGATTTTTGTTTTTGTTACCATACAAAACTGCTTTATCATCTGAGTCCTGCCGGAGCCTTCTACTTGCACCACTACTATCAACTAAGAAATCTGTATCCAAGTTATCATGGGAGGAAGATGCCCCCATGTTAGATGAAAGCCCATAGTGGCTATACCAACTGGGTCCCACCTCACCAAATATGTAATCCGAGAAATCAGCAGAACTGGCTGAGTCCTTGATGCTTGCAGTACTGCAAGAACTTGCATCAGAAGAGCTGAAAAGTGAACTTTCACTGGAAGAATCCACCATTGTATTTCTTCCCCCATACTGGAATCTCCATTCTTCTGGATATGCAAAATCATTTCTTAAGGAATCATCGCCATCATTCCAGTTAGGGTACTTGCCATGCTTCTGCTGTAGGGAGGGAGACTCGCCGCTTGTAGCCATGGAATTTGATCTTGTCTTAGAAGAAGCAGGAATGGCTTCCAGGTTCCTCCTCTTGAACTTTCCAGCAGAAGATATTACATTGCTACTTACTAAACCCAGTGGCTTTGGAGAGTGCCTGAAGATTTTTAAAATAAGCACAAGACAATGCTATTATTAGTGCTGAGACATTCCACAGAAATAATAAACATATCAAACCAGAAATTATATATCAACATCCACAGGCTCACTACCTTGCATAAAGAAGCATGTATGCCCTTTCTGATAAGACTCTCGACAATTCAACAGGTTCTACCTAAATAAAAGCACAAATACCATCCTCAGTTTACATACAGAAATTCACTTCATAAATGAATTATGCAGATTGATGATATAGCCATCACTTTTACAAAATGAGTATCCTAAAAATTAATGACACAAGTTTAAGAAATAAACTTCCAATGGTATTTCATAGCAATTTTTCAATGGTATTTCTTTAAATTTGAGAAACAAAATGTTCTGAAAACAGCATTTATATGAAATGACAGCATCATTTGAATAATTAAGGAGGTTGGGGAGGGGAGGAGACATTCAGATACAGAAAAGGTATATCGGGATAAAAGAAATCACCCTGCTGTCATCAGTCCTGAACCATTCTCCTTGGATGGTCTTCACATAACAGACATAATGGCCTGAAAATGCAGCATTCATGATATCCAAATGGACAACCACTGCATAAAGGCTGTATAATGGAGATTTATCTTTTGTTCCACTCATATATGGAGCCATATTCAGGACCTCAGGGAACTGAACCGACTTATTCAACTTCTCAAAGTTACCAGACTGCCAAAGTAGACAGCAGAATATGCATGAGATACAAAATATAAAACTAAAATAACAGCCATAGAACAAAGTGATTAGATAACAAGACTTCAAAATTAATATTGGACATGTACCTGAAATCGTTTTAATACAATTGTAAGAATATTTGGTGCCTCCAACACTGTCAATTTCTTCCTGGCTTTCTCGTATGTTTTACATCTGGATAGCAAGAAAGAAACAAATACAATAATTTAATATTGTATTTGTGTCCCACATAGGAAAGGAAAAATAACCTCAAAATACCATTCTTTCCCCTCTTAAATGAATGCATCTGTTGTAGCACTACCTCAGTCTTCATAAAACCGGAATAAAAAAATGTCCACATAAAATCACAAAAATCCAGATGACAGACTATGCATTGTGCTCAGTACCTAAATTTCTGAATATCTAATATTGGGAAAAACCAAATCCCCCATCGGCTATAGATAGTGCAAAGATAGAATATATAAATGGGGGCAACCCTCACCTTATGAGCTATCTTTTGTGATTGAGTTAGGCTCAAACCCACATTCTAATATCTAAAAAGTTATGATTGTAAAATCTTACAAGTTGAGGGGCCCCTAACGTATTCAATCGCTCAAGGGATCGTTGGCAAGCAGGACCAGAGTGGAATCACAATCTTCATCATGAACTAGTGGGATCGTCGATCCCCAGCGAGGCCAAATCAGACCCAAATCCTAGGTCGGATCCTTTGACCTGATTTTAAAAAATTCCTAATTTCCTTTTTTCTCTTCGTTTGTGACTCACTCTTGGACTCCCATCTCATTTCATCTGAAACCAACAACCCTCAAACTTCTCGCTGCTGGTACCATCCGCAACCACTCCACCTCCACCCTGCACCGCTGCTGCCACCTGGTGCTGACCTTTGGCTGTACAAATTGCAAACTGCAAGAACACATCTGGTTCTGCAGTCAGTCTCTGCTTCTCTGCCTTCTCTCACATTGTCTCTGCTCTCTTATTGTCTTAATGATTTTAGATTAATTTATTATATGGATCTTATGACTTGTTATGATTATGATTTTTTCAATTTAAGTTTGTTTAATGTTGTGATTTAGAGTTTATTTTCTTTATGTAGTTTTTTATGCATGTGTATATAATTATAATTTTGCATTTTAGGTAGGAATGTAGGATCTAATGATTCGAGTAATGAGCATTTACCCCTCCCAATCATAGGTAGAATCTCGAGTTTAACAACATTGACTATGACTATAATTACATCTTTAGTTTAATGAAATCACATTAGCTGAACATAAAATCCTACGATGTTCCTAAACTGAAGCAATAAGTTCATCAAACAAATTACAGAATAGTAAAGCCATCACAAGGTCCCATGGAATTCTTCTTCCACACACTCTACAAAGTATTTTGTGCAAACTTCTCATTTTTCTTGAAAGAGTAGCACTCCTTCAGGTAGGAATCAGGGGATTGTAAAAACCATTTAAAGATGAGTCTTTTAAATCAATTTGACACTTGACAGGATTTCATAAAAGCCCAGTAGGCCACTAGACCACAGATTCAGTGTTTTAAATAGCACACTAAAGCAGGCATAGTGGGGTGGCCCTGTGCTGCTTCAGGGGTTGCAGTAGCAGAGCAATTCAGTGTAGTGACCATCACAGGTGAACCATAGCAGACAGGATAGCTATGTTATCACTTGATTCCAAAGATGTCCTCTGAACACTAACGTTAGGGCTTGTTTAGGAGCTATTTTTGGGAATTCAATTTCCAAAACAATATTTTGCTTATAAAATCAATCAAAATGCTGTCATTTCTCATTTTCTCTCTCAATCCAAGTGTCACTTCTGTGTACGATGTCTCTCAATCTCGACCTTGTTCCTCTCTTGACCCAGCACTTGGGCAACTGGTTTCTCACGTTCTCTGCCTGTGATTTCTCTTCTCCGGCAACTAGTTTCTCTGCCTCTGTTTTCTCAGAATAGTGGCTATCCCGTTATAACATTTTTGGGGCTGGATAAAAACATGGTGGGATTTAAAACACTGTATAGACTCACATCAGAAAAACACTTGCACATTTCTACAGCTTCTGGTCAACTTAACCTTCCAACAGGTTTAGGACCCTTCCTTCTATTACTTTTGAAGCTCTACACAGCTTTGTTAATCACTTAGTACACAATGCACGAATTTGTATAATAGAACTATAGTTTCAACCAAGAGGGACCATATTACTCATTCAGTTTAGGAATTTAACTCATTAGTTAAAAACTCAGAATCTGAATCTTGAAAAATTTTATTATCAAATCATTTATGATCTTTTCAAGCCAAATTTTAAGTGCAAAACAGAAATTAATTAATAGTAGTAAATTTTAATATGTATGATGTAGCATTGAAAACAATGAAACAACATTAAATTGACACATAACTTGGCTATAATAACAAGCAATATATTATACTTGCTAGGGAAAAGGAAAGAAAAGAAAACCAAGCATATGGGAACATTACAAGTTAAAAATAATAGGCTAGACTGGAATTGGAATAAACATGAAAGTGGAAATAACAAACCTGCTGCAGTTATACTTGTTATCTTTATCCAAGATTTCAGGTGCTGTAAATTGTCCAAGAGCCTCCTCCAAAGTTCCAATATCCCCATCAATTTCAACAGTAAGATCCATCATTCTCTCATACCTCTCAGATTTCCCCAGGCATCTTAAGCACTTTATCTGCAATTTGCACCAAATAAATTTCAAAATATAGGGACACTATCTTCTTACCATTCTGTAAAAGTTGAAAATGTGAACCTTGACAAAAAATAGACTGTTCAACTAGGAATAACCTTAGATCGTAAATAACCACCAAAGGTGTAACCAACTAGAGTTGTTTCTTCTGCCAAAGGACTTGAAACGCCAACTTCCTTGAGGCAAACAGATTGCATTGTATCAACCACGCACCTACCAGTTGAGCAATTTATTATGTAGACAACTTCACGCATAAATTCAAGATGGCTTCACAGCTTAAGCAATTATTTGCCTCACCTCAAAAATTCATGAGCGTCTTCTTCCTTCCCACGCCCAAGATTGCTTCCAATCTTGTGTATCTTAGATAATATCCCAATTGGTGAAAGTGGAGAAATCCCTTCTTTCGCCTTCTGAATTAGATATTCAAACTCACATGTAAAACACCATCCCTTCTTCTGACCTAGTGAACATTGTGAAGATTTAATTAATTACAAGATCCTCATAGTTGGACAAGTTAAATCATGATGATATTATTAAGAGGAACTTGCATCGTTTTGAATGGAACCCTTGAAAAAGATATGAAGTCAGAGGCCGAGTATATGCTAAGCACTGGAGAACTGCATTAGCGTAACAGCTGCAGAAGAGGCATTTCAATTAGCAAGGTAATTAATGTTGAATAAAGAAAAGTTACAAATGCAAGCACTAGATGTGTTTCCCTTGAACGACATGAAACACAACAAAGAAACAAGCAATGAATACCAGTATGAAAGTAGCCATCCAGCAACTAGAATGTTTCCTAGATGTTCTCTCAAAAGTTTCTTTAATCATAATTACCATATCCTATTCTCATAATTATAGGACCAAGAGAGTATTCAAAGAAAAAATGAAGAACATAAAGCTCCGAAACAAAATAACAGACTCCTAACTATTTTCTTCCTCCTCCCTTCCTCTCGCTAGAGCAGTTACATGGCCTATAACATATTATACCAATCAATGAAAAAAACTAAAACTATGTAAAACATTGTCTAGAGGCTCCTCGCCATGCAAAGGTAAGGGAGAGGGATATTGTACGCAACCTTACCCTTGCATATGCAAAGAGGCTGTTTCCAGATTCGAACCAATGACCAACAAGTCACCAAGGCACAACTTGACCGTTGTGCCAACGACAAGTAAAAAATAAAAAACAATACCTGTTCCCACAGTTTGTAAGGCCAAACGGGAATAGCTTCATCTTGTCATAACAGTAAAGTTCCACAAAGAGTTCATAAGGAAAGCCCATCTACCAAAAATATATAATTTGTAAATCAACAGAGACAAAATTATTATGTATAACAATAATAGTTATTTTCTAAGGAAACAAGTCAAATCTATTCCCAACCTCATTTTCAACAGATATTGAATTGGATCTTGACTCTTTTGAGCTTCTAAACTGCTGGACAACTTTCTGCATTGATGTTTTCAAACCACTACGAACATTTTGAGGCAGATTTGGAATAGCACTAACTTTTGTGGGTAAGGTATGACAATTGTCAGTTTTCATACACTTGGACTGTGAAGGTAAATCCCCCTTAGTAGCTGAGGATAGTCGATCACGAGAACTAAATGATGATCTTCGCGCTTCTCTGTATTTGGGCAAATGAGATTCTTCTTCTACATCACCAATTACAGCATACTTACTTGAACCACTCAAGTAAGGCACAGTTTTGCATTTAGAAGTATCTTTTGCTGATTTTTCAACTATTGCAGCTTTTCTTCTGCGTTCATGGCTACCCAAATTTGCTGCCCCACCATGAGATGTGTCAGATTGAGTTTTGGGAAATTTTGATTTAAATCGAGTCTCATCAGTAGCGTTACTAGGATTTGTCTTGCTTCTTTTACTTGCACTAGAATCCTTAACTTCAATATTCTCAGAATATTTCATGTTAACTGTTTGTTTGTTATAAGCGGAAGAAACACTTGTATCATCAGTAGTAGCATTGCAGACAGGTTTTGCAAATCTGCTGTGACAGTTATCATCAAAAGATTTTCTTGCGGCAACCAAAGGATCAAGGCTGGAATACGAGTCATTGGAAGATGAAATAGCAGCATGTGTTCCATTAATTTCTGCAGTGAATCTAGGTAAATTATAAACCATGCATGAAATAATATAACGAGACTTGTAATTGAAACCATTACCATGAAGACCAGACTCAGTTTTGGATACTGATGCCCTGTAAGAAAGATTTTCATCTTTCAGCTCCATGGTGGTAGTCGGAGGACAACATTCGTCCTTGTGACCTTGTCTCCAGTGACTAATTTGACACTTACCCGAACTACAAGAAAGCATGTTTGTGAGAATGAATAACAACCATTGTAACATTATAAGAGGCTGAAAGAAACAGGCATGTCACTGAACAGAGAAGAGACAGGCAAAAGAAAATATTCACAAATGAAGCTACGCCAAATGATTAGTAAAACTACACACTACTATAAAGACGACAAATCAAGCTCTAAATAAACAAACGCATTCCAATTTCAAACACGAGAAAAACATTAAAAGAAATCCCCCTCAATACATTCCATTATTTTTTTGTCATCAAGCAAAAGGGAAAGAACAAAAGCTACTAACTCCAGAGGCAATGCAAACACATTATAGCGTATTTGGTCCCACAATGGGTATGTCGTTTGCACATTAAGTCAGAAGCAAATAGTTTTAGTGCATGTTCTCTAATAAATTCAAGTCAAATTGCTCACAATAACATACTCTAGAATTGGTGTGGTTCTCTCTTCTAAACGAGTCTCCGAACATGAACTTCAACAGAAGAAGTGAGAAAACAGGCCAAACTAAATAGAAGACAACATACAAGGTGAACCAAGCCAAGACTATTGGACTCAACTCCCACATCCAATAATAAAGTTTTTCCAAACTAGTACGTTGTATAATCTCAATGCCCCAACACACTAAAATTGAAACCAAATCACCCAATGACTAAATTCACCACCCAACGGCCACTAATCCCTTTCAAACAAAGGCTACTTCTAACTAAAGAGCAGCAATTTCTCATTTCCAACAACCCTATAATCCCTCTCATTGTTCCTACTTCCTACCCTCTGAGGTTAATATTAATAAAATAGCATAGCAATTAAAACACATAAACACGAAGAAAGAACACAAACCAATATCTGACGGCCTTGCAGCGAGAACATCGCATGGTGGTGGGTGCACCACACACCGCACATTGGTACCACTGAGAACCATTCACCGGAGCCGGAGAAGAATACTCCACCTGCGACGCAACCGCCACCGCCTCCTCAGCAACCTCCATCTCCGTCACGTCAGCATCTGCCACCAACCTCATCATCATCACCGCCTCCTCCTCCCTCTTGGCCTCCGCATTCCTCCACACGTGCCGAATCACCGCGAAACCCAACGCCAACACTACATACACCAGACCCTGAAACCCTAAAATCCCGGGCACCAGCATCGCTCTCTTCCACTCACTTCACCTTATCCCGCACCCAGGATCAGTCCCGAACAAAGGATCCACAGCGTCGTAATATTGCTACGCATAGATAGATAGATAGATAGATAGCCTCCGCCTCCGCCGCCACCGACAACAACGCTCCGCCGAGGGAAGAGGAGGTTCGGTTCCCGGCAGGGGCAGAATGGTAAAATCAAAATCCCCAGAACCTGACCGTGAGCGTGAGCATCAGAAAATGAAAATGAATGAATTGATTATTGATTCCGCGGTGTGGGCTCAGAAATTGAGTTGCTTTGGAGTTTCGATTAAACTCAGCTCAGATTGTCCAATTGCGAATGTGCGACACAGCGATCTCTTTGTCGTTTCTCTTGTCCTTCGGGACTTGCCGTTTCCACATCCTTCTCTCCTTGCATCATTCTACACTAACGTCTCAACTCTCTCTTTTCTTTTTCTTAAAAAAGAAAATTCAAATAAATAAATGCTAGTGGTAACGTTTGCGGGGGTTGTGGATTAATGGCCTTCGAGTTAAGGATTTGGATTTGGATTTGGACTGTAGAATCTTCGTACTTGAAAAGTAACAACTCTCACTCACATCGTAAGAGAAAAAAACATCAATATGTATGATCTTTGCATCGGGTGGTAATAATAGTAGTATTATTAGTTGTGGTATTTTACTGTTACTATTATCAAATGGTATTATTATTATCTATTAATTAATGCTAGTTGAATACCACAATAAGTGGGTCAGTGTGGTTGTGCTGCTGCGTATATATTCCAAATAGGGTAAGAATGATCTATAGATTTTTTTTTTTCCTGATTTTAGGTAAGGGTGTAGAATTGTTTGTTACCAAATTGAATAGAAATAGTAATGTTTTGGATTATTTTTTTAAATAATAATAATAAATGGTAATGTAATTTTTTCATAATTTTAATATTTTTAACTAATATAATTATCTTTTTCTATAATACATCTCTAATCTACAACAATGAGAATCTTTAGTGTGTAGAGAAAATATATCTTAGACACTTTAACACTCAAATTAATATTTAACAAATTAACGATATGATAGCACAGAAAATGTGGATACCTAAAGGAGTTACAATGGACATTTATGAGAATGAGGTAAGGTATTATATGAATCTTTTATTAATTTGTCATATATGTTCAAAATATCATTAATGGATTATATTAAGTATGTTTCATGCCCATTATTCATGTTTGTGATAGTGGTAGTTGCATGATTTCAATAATTGAATGTCAAACGACAACTAATTTAAGGATTAACATCTTGGTAGAACAAATCGGTCAGGTGATTGGTTATCAAGTGGGGTTGTTCGAATTTATAATACTTCTAGAAGAGTATTGATCAACATTTTAATTTTTTTTTTTGTCTTTAGTAAGATGATATAGTAAATAAATGATATTTTGAGTACTTGTTATGTGTAAATTAAATATGTTGGTACCAACAAGTAGGGGTGGGTAATTGAATAGAAATAGTAATGTTTTGTTCTTTTTAAAATAATAATAGTAAATAGTAATGTAACTCTTTTTTCATTGTATTAATATTATGAACTAATATAAGTATTTTTTTTAATGTGATTCATCTCTAATCAACATCAATGAAAATCTTTTGTGTGTGTAAAGAGGATGTATCTTAAAGACTCTTAACACTCAAGTTAATATTCGACAAATTAACAATAGAGTATGCAAGAATTGTGTGTACCTATAGGAGTTACACTAGATATTTATGAGTATTAGGTAACGGAGTATTAGGTAACGCGTTTTATGAATCTTTCATCACTTTGTCATGTCTGTTCAAAAGATCATTTATGGATTACGTTAAGTGTGTTCCATGCATGATGTTCATGCTTGCGACAGGTGATTGAACAAATTGATCATGTGATTCGTTGCAAAGTGGGGTTGTTCAAATTTATAATACTTCTAGAAGAGTAATGATCAACAATGTCATCTTTTTTTGTCTTTAGTAAAATAATATAATAAATAAATGATATTTCGAGTATTTGCTATGTGTAGATTAAATATGTTGTTATCAATAAGTCGTTAGTCTTAGTAGCATTGAGTTTGTCTCTTTAAATAAGATCTGAAGTTCGAGCTTTGTTAATGAAAAAAATGTGATTGGAAAAAAATCACTAAAGGTTGTCAGTTAGGTTCTCATATGAAAATTAATCATCAACAAAGTTAATAGATATTTCATTCCAATAACTTGGTTATAAAAAGATAGGTATGTTGTCACATCTGTTAGATTTATCAAAATACACAATTTAAGCATAATAGGACAAATAATAAGATTTTAAATATTAAAATTAAAGTTTTACTTGAAAAATTACTCATCAAATTTTTTTTACTTGAATAACTTATTTAATAAAAAGAGCTTAATGATCATATGGATGATGTAAAGTAATTTTACAATGTCAACTAATTAGAAAACATTGTCAGTATGATTTTAAAGATAATTATTATAAAAGTTAACAATAGACTTACCATATACAACGATTTGTGATTATAACAGTACAACTGATTTACATTGTTAGTGTATTACATAATTTCTCTAATAAAAATTAGGATAAAATATGTTTAGGGTCCTTATAAAATTTGCAAAATATTAATTTCATCCTCATAAAAAATTTTGTATTAATTTGATCTCTCTAAAAATAAAACATATTTTTGTTAATCCTCATTGGTAACTCCTTTTGACGATTTTCATGATTAACACACTTAATTACTTTCTTTCTCTACTTTTTCAAACACACTCAAAAGACATAAGAACCAGATGTTATTTCATCTTTCCCATCTCATCAGAAAGTACCATAAAATCACATACGAAATGACAAAAAATTATAATTTTTGGAATTTTTAGCCATAAAAAATTGTTTAATTCATTTTGGGTGATTTTAATCGTCACAAATTATTTTATTCATTTGCAATCAAATTATACATATAAGTCTATTAGCCACATTAGATTATCATCTAAGAACCAAAAAAATATGTTTTATTTTTGTAATAATCAAATTAATATGAAAATTTTTATGAATATAAAATTAATATTTTTTAAATTTTATAGGAACCCGACATATTTTATCCTAAAAATTACTATTAAATGTTAATATATATTATTAAAACGAATTCTTATTTTAATTAAAAACACTGTCAAAATTATTTATATTACTATACTTAGATTCTGTCTTTTTAACGAATTAAATTTCCTGGTCAATAATGATCAAAAGAAGAATAGCAGAGAGGGAACTCTTCACTTTTTCCCTCTGCTAACATGTAGGTCCATGCTCTTCAGCCTCTTCTCGAGGTAGCGAGAAAATAAACGACAGACTTACTTTTCAAAACAAATGTAAATGTAAAAGTTACATCTTTTTTAAAGTTTTCAAAAAATGTCAAAATATTTAGTCTGAATAATAACTATATACAATTATGTTTCAAATCAATAATTATTTCACCTTAAACTCTAAGCTTCAAGTGGCTACAATAATCACTCGAGGAATAACATTATATAATGATACTATACTAAATAACGCATTATATATTTTAACGCGTTAAATATTTTAGTCTACAATACTGAATTTGGATTAAATTTTTACATGTATTTCTTATTATAATGCTTTGGCTAGTTGTTTTCTAGTCTGATTCAAAGACTATAATGTGTTTTTAACAGCACAATCACCAACTTTATTCTGGACAATAGAGGAACAATTAACAAGGGAACATTCTTCCCTTTTTTATTGCTGAACAATCCTCCACTTTAACTGTCAAATAAAAGGGCATCTCTTCTTATTGGTAGACCAATCACTTCGGTTCACACCAAAAATATATATAAAAAAAAAACCAATGACTTTTGTTTTCATATGATGGGCTATCAAAATTTAACTCACTTGAACTTTAACATTACTAAAAAAATAGGAGAAAACAAATTAAAAAAAAATGAAAAAGTGGTCAATCATACTTTTGAGAAATTGAAACTTACACACATATAATTTACATTTCGTAACTTAATAATTGAGATTATTTGTATTGGATGGAGGACTATCTCCATCATATTGCTTTTTTTATTTTATTTTATGTACATAACTTGCATTTGATTTGGAAATAAATCATTCAATTAATTCTTTTAAAAAAAACAAGTGAGATGGCTAAGAAAATAAATTTATCATTTTTTTACTTGACATCTCCTTCAAACTTTTTTTTGGCATGCCGAAGAAAATATTATTAACAATGGACCACAAGATGTGTCCAACTATAAAAAAAAATACAAATAGAACAAAAACTGTCAAAGGCCAAGAGATCGTTCCCGTCAGGCCCAAAAGAACACAACATATATAAAGATTAAATACAGTGAGCACATATCAAACTATTAATTTAGATTATAACACCACATAGAACCTTGATTTGGTAATTTGCATACAAAATCGGAAGCAATGCTTTTAGTTTATAATACAAGGTCATTTTTTCTCTTCGTATATCACCAAATAAGGCAATTGTTACTATTGGAAGTTTTGAACAGTATGTACTTAAAAAGTTATAATGGATGAATCAAAGATATGTGATCCGTTTGAGAAAAGACTTGAATAATTATCATTGTATCACATTCACAACCGATTATTAAGATGTCATCTAATCCTGTCCAATGCTTCACAATTCTCAATTAAGACTGATTTTCGAGCATTTATGGACTATGCTTGTGGACCATAACAAAAGGATTAGTTGGGTGATTCAATCTACATGTGAAATTCCATTCGATGAATCTATAAGAAAAATTTATATTGTTTATAAAGGCTAATTACACGAGATCAGGGCAAGACTCGTCATCTAAGCAGTGTAAGAGATAAAATTAAAGCATACATGTATAGAAAAGTAAGCCGATATATTTGTAGTTAAGAAAGTCTTTATAGATGTAACTCAACTTATGTCACTTTGATCTTAATCTTAAATAACTTAATTAATTTTTTTAATGGGAATTTTTATTAAAAAATTATTTAACTCACAAATAATCTATTTTTCTCTCCTTACAAAATTAAACATCTCATAAGCAATAATTGTTTATATAAACACTCTATCTAATTTTAGATAACTCAAAATCATATGTGTCATATTAAAATAATATTTTTTTAAGCAACTCATTAAAAAATTCTCATTGTAGATGTTCTTAAAAAAATTACAAATAATAAAAATCATTAAAAAATATTATTAATATGCTCCTACTATGATTTTTAATATATATTGTACTTTTTAATGTGTGATTTCTAATAATAATATTTTATTTATTTATTTATTTATTTATTTATTGACATATATTATTTACACCAGAAAAACCCACGCTCTAAATATAAGCAAGGCCTCTATAGAGGTTAGGCTGGTTATGATATTAATTAACAAAGATTTTATAATTAAAGAGATTTAATTTATCTTGTTAAATTATTTAAGTTATTTCAACATAAATAAATGTCGAATGTTTTTGTATCTTCATATAATGTTTTATTTTTAATAAATTTTATTTTTAAATTATTATCATGTATGTGCCTATGTGCCTGATTAAAAAATAACAACAATGTATCTTAAACTTTTAAAATAATAACTAAATAATTTTTTTAAAAGTTATAGTTGAAAATCGCAAAAGTAAGATTAAACTTCATTAATTTTATTTTGAACACTAAAGAAATCCTTAGTCCATTCTTTATTAATATTATCTTTATTATTCAAGCTTGAAATTTCAACACCTATTTGCCTATTTCCATATCACCCACCTATAGAAATGAAATGGCACGTCATACCTTTAGGCTTTAGCCTTTGTATCTAATTTAAGATTATAAATACAAGCTAGCAGTGATAAAGCCAACGGTAACCTAATTAACTAACACGTGCCCCTATCTGAAAATTAGGGAGCAAAATTTTAAAAAAGAAATGTTCGTATCGGATGATATGCTGCATTTTCTCATTCATTTTCACACTGATAACCAATTATGTTGTTAGAATAATTGGTCATGCTAAAAGCAAAATCATAATGATTCAGCTTGACATATAGTCGATTATGTCAATTATATGCTCTCTTTTTTTAAAAAGAAGAAGAGAAAGTGTCCTAACTTAAAAATAATCTGGACAATTTTTTAAAAAAAAACAAAGGTAAAATGAAAATTTTCATAATACATATTTTTTCTTTTTCTTTTTACCTATCAAACCACTTTAATTTATTTCTTTTATCTCATTTCAACTCTTTTTGATCTCAATCAAATCTTCTTAATTTCATCCTCTTTCTACTCTATTTCATCTCCTTTCATTATTCACATTTTTATTCATTTTGAATCCATTTCTTACCTCTTTATCAAACACTAGCCTAATTTTGATGCACATCCTCTTTTTACTGTCACAATTAAGTCCCATTTTTGTAAAACCAAGATTAAGCAGATACTACTTTATCTTGTGTTGGTGGCAATTTTTTCTTTCAACTTTGTACATGTTTGGATTAATGTTTGTACACTTATGTTTAGATTAAACTTAAGTTTACAAACTATGTGCATGTCTGTTTCTCTCACCATTTTGTTGCAGCACGAAGTCCCTGACAATTTTAATGCAAAAGTATTGAGGAGCTTGCTTCTTGAAACTTATGTTTGGGTTTTCGACTTTTCACAATGACAATCTGAACATGTATTGAATTTGTAAAAATTTCTCTCGTCTTTTTTTTTTTTCTTCTTCTCAAAATTAAATTTAGGTAATTTTTCTCTCTCAAACATACTTTTATGGATATCCTCATATCCAAACATAAACTGATTTTATCGTCAAACATACTTTTAAAACACTCTCACCCAAAATTTAAACATACCCTTTATTTGATCGATTTTCTTCAACCCAGATAGAAGTTAATTTCTCATGTAGCACTAACAAATTAGAAACTTCTTTATAAGCATTTAAAGGAGAAAATGGGTTCTAACACAAATAGTTGATTCTTATTAATAAATAAAAATATTTGTGAGATAATATATGAAATTCATTTTAAAATCTTAAATAATAAATCATCAAAGTAAAAAATTACTACTACTTTTTTTCACCTGTCATACCCTATATCTCAAAATAGGAATTAAATAAATGTAACATTGTTATTTCATTACCAGTTTTTTATAAGATTGGCATTTCATTAATAATAATCTATAACAATAGTAATAAAGATAACACAATTTTTTTATTCACACAATTCTGTTGCCTATTTTACCTTTAATTGTTTTAACTACACACTTTTTTACTTTATACTTTATATTCAGCCTCCTCTCTCTTAAGACTCTCTCATACATTACCTTTTTAGATAATTAGATATAGTTTTCTCATCTTCTATTTTTCTCTTCCTATTCTTTCCACAATAATAATAATAATAATATTATTATTATTATTATTATTATCATCATCAAGGATGTAATTGAGAATAACATAGTTAAGCTAAATATTTTTATTATTATACTTAAAATATTTTGAGGAATTAAATTATTTTGTAGGAAAACAATCAATATTTAGATTTTCTATTAACATTAACATAAAGAATAATAGAATATGTTCTTGTTACTCGATAGAAAGTATATGCGTGGGACTGTGTGTGAAACAATATTTTTCTGTGGCGAAAACAAAAAATATTAAGTAACTACAATTAATATAATTGAAGACAAGGTTGCAAGTTGTCGCTTTGGCCGAGTGGTTAAGGCGTGTGCCTGCTAAGTACATGGGGTTTCCCCGCGAGAGTTCGAATCTCTCAGGCGACGACACTGTCTTTTTTTTTTTTCTTCTCTTTTTTCCATTTTTGGATTTTGCAATTTAAACCTAAGAAGAAATTTCCAAAGTAGGGCCCACAATGGTGGGTTGCGAACTGGGGAAGGTCGAGTTGCGTCTTTCCCTCTTCTGCCGGCCCCGGACACCACCTCTGACCTAAATCCTTCTATTTTTTCTTTTTCATTTCATGAATCATTCATACCATGCAATAATTGCTTTTAAATAGTTAGTTGAATAGCATTTTCCTATTGAATTTGATATGAATGTTTTATCTTAAAAAATCTTATATCACTGATGAGTATATATTCCAATTATTTTTTACACAATATTCTTATTCTATGAGACAAACTATTGGTTGCAACTGCGGCTTGTATTGTAGTCATCATCTGAACCAATCCTTCCCAGCATCTAGGACACATGGAAGGTCACCAGGCATGTATAAGGAGGAACTTTTTGCTAAGTTTAGTTTTGATATATTGTTGAAAATAAAATTTATACACTATTAATTAATTAAATAACGTGTTAAATATAATTTTGAAATATAATAGAAATCAATAGTTTAGAATAATATAATATAATAGTTTATAAATAATTGACACTAAAAACACTTTATTCTAAGTGTATGTAACGTACGTTGATTAAATCCATTTTTGGTTTACATTTGAAGAGGGCAAACTGGCAAAGTCAAGAATCTAGAATGGCATTTGGTTCTATTCAATGGACGCCTTTAACCATTGGTCATTGGACTCTTCGTCAGGGTGCTTCTCTTTTTCAATTCTGCTTACTAATTCCCTCTTTTATGCAAGTGGTTACTGGTTAACGTTGAAGTAGATGGCATTTATATGTTGGATGGATATTATATTTAGGTTATTTTCCAAAGTCATTCATTGCCAACTCCCGGATCGATATTGGCTGATCTAATTAACGTGTTATTACATGCAGTGACTTATTAAAAATCAAGCTGGTTATTAAACTGTGCAAGGTACTACTATTAGATTATAATTTATGAGTCTAATAATAATTAAACAATAATTAAACATTGGCTATTTTTAACAATTCTTAAACGAGTCTTTTTTAAACTTAATACGACTATTAGACACTTATTTGGTCAGTTTTTTTTTTCACTTAGTTTAATTAAAAAAATAAAATCAGTTTTTCACTTCCTGTTGAACCAATTTTTAGGTAGTATGTTGTTTATTTTTTGTTTGATTTAAGATTTAGAATAAAGAAGGAAAAAATAAAGATAAATTCTTAACATTAGTTTATTTTAAAACTCCTGTTATGCATTTTTTTTTTGTTAAAACTCTCATTTTATTTATCATGATTTTTTTGTAAAATTATATTTGATATTGTTTATAAGAAAAAGAAAAACTCCTCGCAAAAAAAAAAAAACTCAGTAGTTCTTCTTTATGTAAGAATTGCTTCTAAAAAGCAATATATTGCCATTATCTTTTTTGTCTATAATGTATCTTTTTTTACTAGAGGTAATTTGTTCGAGCCGGTATAATACTTAATGCTGTTAAAGTACATAACATAATTAAAAATGAAGTCAATCTTAAAATTGATCAAGAATTTTAAACACGCGTGCATGGTGATCTATATTGCAACATTTTTTATTTTTATTTTTTTTATCGATCACGGAACAAGTTGAGTTTAGTCAGTGTAATATTAATTATATTTTACCAAAAAAAAATAATCTCTATATTTTTCAACCAAAAGCATACGTTAGTATTTTTTTTCCCTTGATTTTTTAAAATTAATTCGATTCAACTTTATTTTAATACTACATTAATCAGACACTAATTTATAAGTCATGACTTTAAATGGTCAAATCCAAAATTATAGTAACAAGGCGTTAATTAAATTAAGAGTAATTGAGAATGAAAAATGAATATAACTCTTATTTTTTTATTCTTAATTTTTGTTTACTAACACCTAATGAATGAGTGTAACTCACTTGATAATTTTCTCCAATTACTAGATGGGTCAAGTAAGAGAGATACGTACACACATGGGACAACATAGAGAAGATATTTGTTTTATTAGTAATACGTTCAGTTTGTAAAAAAACATTTGAATTTGATTCTCACATAATATAAATTTAAAGAAGGGACAAAGAATTTTAAATTTTCTCAAATTTCAATCTAAAAATAAAAAAATGATAATTATATTTATAATTGTTTTCTTTACTAACACATAATTTTGATGAAACATACAGTAATAAAGCGAGCATTTAATTTTTCAACTATTGTGATGGTTAAACTTTGGGAGACTAGGATCCTCTTTGACTCAATTGTCTTCAATCTCTCTTTGGTCTCTCTCTACTTTTTCTTCATTTGTTTATCCTGTCTTTTTCTCCTTATTCTTTGTGTATTACTTTTGATTTTTTTAATTGGCTGCAGAAATTGGGAGATAGAAGGATATTTAATTTCTTATGCTTGTAAGGAATATGATAACATCCTTAGAATAATTTACTTGTTGGCTGAATGACCTATTTGGGTCACTTTAATAAACTATTTTTAAAAGGTTTGACTTGTAAATTTATTGACACATAATTTATTTATTAAAAAGTGTGTGTTAATAGATTTGCAAGTTTATATATATAATTTGTGTGTGTTTGTATGATATATATATTTTTTATCATATTATTATTGATATAAAATATTTACTAATTTTGATGATAATTATATTTATTGAGGAACCTAATTATCTTTAATCCGTCTCCTTTTCAATCACATTTTATTATTTAGAACTTGAATTTTAGACTTTACTTTAGGTATTTTAACCCAATTTCACTTAGATCAATTATATGTTTGTTAAGAGAAATATTAAAAACACACTCTCAAACACATTGTTTTAACATATTATCTTTTACCGGTTGAAATTTACTACTATTAAAAATAATAAAATTTTATGACTGTTATATCAAATTTAATTATTTTCTTTCTTGAATCTGTAAATTTTAATAAATACAACCAATTAAAAAGAATGTATTCAGACTGTTATATGTTAGAAAATGTTCTCCTAATACTCATCTATTTGGTTAAATATATTTTTGGTGTTCCAAATATTTTTTTTATCTAGTTATTTCATAATCTAGCTCTTTTATAAGATATTCTCTCTTTTCCTATTTATAAGACCCAAATTTAAAATAATGTTAATTTTTTTGTTATAAAATCAATCTGTAATATTCATTGTATTAATTATTTTTAGATTAAAAATATCCATAATTTAAAGAAGAAAATCAATGTATTGACAAATAATTAAAAGAGAAAAAATATTAATTACAAATATAATTTTTTAAAAATTATAAAATTGAGATAATTTATTGCTATCAATTAAATGAATCATTTTTCTTTAATACAATTGGATTATTTTGAGAATAGATTTTTTCAGTTACATATATAAAAGATAATTTTGGATAACGGATAGTTTAGAAATTCGAGATTTATTTCAAATAATAAATAAGTTGATTTATAAAAAAGAAGTTAATATATATAAAATAAAAACAAAAATGAATTAGTTTGATTTGATAAGTAGTTTAAAGCATAGAGTGGACCTAACAGGAAGTAAGACCGCTACGTGTAGTTCCAGAAAAGAAGGAGCCAAGGTCCCTTCCCTGTAACCGCGTCAATTAATTAATCAGCTAACGTTCGGATTGTAGAGTAGACCTTTCCATTTCCACAAGTTGGTGCCTTCCTAGTTGCACTACTAGCTTACGCGTTATACTATAAATTCCCCTTCCCATCCCTTAATTTTTCCCCACACCAAAACCAAAACTCATCCTTTTTTCAGCATATGTCTCAAAGGCCTACGGTTCCTCACTCTTCTTCCATAGCCTGCGGCCTTCACTCTCATCTCCTGGTCTCCAGTGAGATGAACCCTAGCTCCAATTGGTCCCATTAGTTACCTCTTTCCATCCCATAATCCCATTCTTTCAAACCAATTAATTATTCCTAACTTTAATTAATTACTTAATTTCACTCCATTCTCCTACACAGCAACAACAACAACATCATGGGCGTCAAAGGTTTTGTTGAAGGAGGCATCGCTTCCATCATCGCAGGATGTTCCACACACCCACTTGATCTCATCAAGGTCCGCATGCAGCTCCAGGGTGAAAACAATTTGCCCAAACCGGTTCAAAATCTCCGACCCGCACTCGCCTTCCAAACCGGTTCGACCGTCCACGTGGCAGCGGCAGTTTCGCAGCCCCGCGTGGGCCCCATCGCGGTCGGGGTTCGCCTCGTCCAGCAAGAGGGCCTCGCGGCCTTGTTCTCCGGCGTCTCCGCCACCGTCCTCCGCCAGACGCTCTACTCTACCACCCGCATGGGCCTCTACGACGTGCTCAAGACCAAGTGGACCGACTCCGTCACCGGCAACATGCCGCTCGGAAAAAAGATCGAGGCGGGGCTCATCGCCGGCGGCATCGGCGCCGCCGTGGGAAACCCCGCCGACGTGGCGATGGTCCGAATGCAGGCCGACGGGCGCCTCCCTCCGGCGCAGCGGCGCAACTACAAGTCCGTTGTGGACGCCATCACGCGAATGGCGAAGCAAGAGGGCGTCACTAGCCTGTGGAGAGGCTCATCGCTTACGGTGAACCGCGCCATGCTCGTGACGGCGTCGCAGCTCGCGTCCTACGACCAGTTCAAAGAAATGATTCTCGAGAACGGCGTGATGCGCGACGGCCTCGGGACCCACGTCACGGCGAGCTTCGCGGCGGGGTTCGTGGCGGCGGTGGCGTCGAACCCCATCGACGTGATCAAGACCAGGGTGATGAACATGAGGGTGGAGCCCGGGGCGGCGCCGCCGTACGCCGGCGCGTTGGATTGTGCTCTGAAGACGGTGCGCGCGGAGGGTCCCATGGCGCTTTATAAGGGTTTTATTCCTACGATCTCTAGGCAGGGACCGTTCACTGTTGTGCTGTTCGTGACTCTGGAACAGATTCGCAAGTTGCTTAAGGATTTCTGATGATGACGAAGATGTATGCTACTTTCCTTTTCAATAAGATGCGCTTTGTGTTTGTCTTGTGTTGTAATACTAGTGATGTAGTTATGGAATGGTAATTTTGTTATTCTATTGATCAATGAGAAGCACCCTTTATTTTCGGAATTAAACTTAGAATGGTAATTTTGTTATTCTATTAATCAATGAGAAGCACCCTTTATTTTCCGAATTAAACTTAGATTATGGGATTCACGGATCTTGTTGAATTAAAGATTAATCTAGTTTATGACGGGCGATTTTCATTAATCTAAAATTCTAATTTGAAATCTACCAAATGCTATTAGGGTATTATATGACTGCATCAAATCTTTATACTACACGGCAAATCGTTTATTTTCACGTAATTATAGATCCTGAGATCTTTTTTATTTTTATTAATCAATTTTAAGAATTCTGTATTTGAATTGAAAGGTGAAAATGTTGCAAGAGTGTGTAACTGTATATAATAGGCTGAGATAGAGAGACAAGAGACGATGATGAAACGGTGCGTTGTTGTATGGTATTCTGAAGTTTTCTGAGATCTAGGAAATAGGTGGCGATATTAGTGACGATTGTGTCTTGCTCACACAACAGAACTTACATTAGTCATTAGACACGACACAGCACAACTGTTTGCGGAGTAATTGGTGTTCTAAAATCTATAGTAAATATCCCACTTCGATATTTTGGGGGTTGGGTCCATGAGACGCGTAAAGTATCTCACCCCTTCTCTATGTATAGCATAGATGTATATCCGCGTGACCAAAGTGCTAAAAAAAGTGCGAAGGATTATCCTTTCCTTCTTTTAAATATGCTTGTTTTATTGTCTTTCCTTCTTTTTTTTTTTTTTTTTGGAAAATATGTAAGTATATATTTACCAAAAGATAGATACAAAATAATCAGGACATATCCAGGCTATACAAAAAGAGGCTCAAACAAAATGAGGCTCATTTGATCAACACTTGCCCCAAAAATAGAAGCAAATGCGACTGACACAACCAACTGAGGACAACAAGCAACAGACATCGGAATCAATCCATTGGCTAATACAAGTGCTTCAGATGAGCAAATCTAAGGATTCTAAATTTAATCCTATCAATTAGATTATACACATTAAACCTATGATTATCGAATAAAATGTTATTCCTATAACTCCAAACACAATACACCACCGCTGCCACAGCAAGACAACGCAAATTCCCTTGCACTCCGGAAGCTGCCCGATGATGGATGATGCTATTCAAAGTCCCCTGCAGCGAAATGTTACACGTGGGAAAACCAATCCAATCCCTGATGTGAGCCCAGGCCTTCAAAATCATATGACATTTGAAGAAAAGGTGGTCGTTAGTTTCCAAGTTGCGATTGCAGAAACGGAAAGTATCACCTTTGTTCAAAAATGGTGCACGATCCAAAGTTAAACATTTTCTGTTGACTGCTAGCCATAAGCAAAAAGCCTCCCTCGGGGGAATACTATCTCTCCAGACTACCTTTGCCCAATCCTTCCTTGAAGCTGGACATCTGAAAGTATCATAAGCCTTAGCCGGAATTAGTCTTCCATTGACCGTCCAGCTATGAAGAAGCATTTCAGCTTGTTCAACATTCCCTGATTTCAACACTAGATCATCTCTGATTTGGCACAGCCTTTTGATGAGGGTTGAATCAGAATTTTTACAACCATATACCCAAGCTGAGGATCCCCGGAGATAAAAATGGTGCACCCACTTAATCCAAAGGGATTGTTTTTCGGTCACTATATCCCAGAAAACCTTAGAAAGCAAGGCATTGTTCCAACACTTTAGGTTGTGAATCCCTAAGCCCCCCTCATTCTTTGGCAAACATACTGTCTTCCAAGCCACTAAACACTTTTTTCTCCCATGATCAGCTTTGCCCCATAAAAAGTTTCTACAAAAACCGTCAATCCTCTGAATCATGGCCATAGGCAGCGGAAATAACCCGAGCCAAAAGTTGACCATACCTCCTATAACTCCCCGGATTAATTCAAGGCGACCAACAAATGATATAGTCTTGGCATGCCAGTTTTGAATGTGGCTACCAATTCTGTTCAGTAAGGGGGAATAGTGACACACGTTTAACCTCGAAGCCAAGAGAGGGATCCCAAGATATCTGACCGGGAACACACCGATATTGAAACCAGTCAAAGCCAGCAATTCAGCAAGGGTCTCATTATCTACTCCGGAAGCAAAGAGAGAAGACTTGGATACAGACAGGCCGGAGACTCTGTAGAAATTTTCAATCTTCCAAACATCGTTGCCACAGAAACATAGTCTCCTCTAGCTAGCATAACAATGTCATCTGCAAAAGCTAGGTGGGTAATGTTAAGGGTTGCACAAGAGGGGTAGAAATTGAAAATCATGCTGCTTTTGAGGGAGTTCAAATCTCTTGATAAGTATTCCAGACATATAACAAAGCAATAGGGGGATAAAGTGTAACATCCCGGGCGCTGACGAGGGCGGGGAGTGATCGCCGGTGCAGTGAGGCACGGACAAGGAGCGGCTCCTGGTAGGCTTCCAGCGGGAGGGGTACATGAATGAATCGAATACACACCCGAACGAGAGGGATCCAGAGGCTGTGCAGGTATGAGACTGTACAGTTGAGGATAACTTAAAAGGATTTAATAGGTACTACCTATACCAACAAGGTGCATCTACTTTTCGGTAGCTCATAACATAAGAACTTCACAGTTAAGCGTGCTTGACTTGGAGCAATCTTGGGATGGGTGACCTCCTAGGAAGTTTCTCAGGAAGTGTGTGAGTGAGGACAAAGCACACTGAAAAGTCTTGTGTTGGTATGTAGGGACAGTCGTTGATCCTACAAGTGGCCGGGCGTTACAAGTGGTATCAGAGCAAGGCCTCTCTACCAGTACGGTGTGGTTCGAGGACGAACCAGGCGGAAGCTGGTGGGCATGTAACATCCCGGGCGCTGACGAGGGCGGGGAGTGATCGCCGGTGCAGTGAGGCACGGACAAGGAGCGGCTCCTGGCAGGCTTCCAGCGGGAGGGGTACATGAATGAATCGAATACACACCCGAACGAGAGGGATCCAGAGGCTGTGCAGGTATGGGACTGTACAGTTGAGGATAACTTAAAAGGATTTAATAGGTACTACCTATACCAACAAGGTGCATCTACTTTTCGGTAGCTCATAACATAAGAACTTCACAGTTAAGCGTGCTTGACTTGGAGCAATCTTGGGATGGGTGACCTCCTGGGAAGTTTCTCAGGAAGTGTGTGAGTGAGGACAAAGCACACTGAAAAGTCTTGTGTTGGTATGTAGGGACAGTCGTTGATCCTACAAGTGGTCGGGTGTTACATAAAGGGTCCCCCTGTCTCAAGCCCCTCCTTCCTTGGAAGTGTCCATAGATCCTTCCATTCACCGAAACACTAAAAGATGTGGTGGAGATGCACTTCAAAATCCAGCTAGAGAACAAATCCGGGTAATCGAGAGCTCCAAGCATCCATTTCAGAAAATCCCAGGGTATCGAGTCGTAGGCCTTGTGGAGGTTAATATTAAGCATGCAACGGGGGGAATTAAGCTTTCTGCTGTTTTTTCTAATGATTTCCTGTACCAGAAAGACATTGTCCGCCATGTTTCTAGCCTTCACAAAAGCTACTTGGGCAGGATCAATAACATATGGCAGAGTCAATAGCAACCTGTCCGCAATAAGCTTAGAAATGATTTTGTAGATAAGGTTGCAGCAGGAAATTGGTCGAAACTGATTCACCTTTGTAGCCTGGTTAGTTTTAGGTATTAAGGCTATGAAGGTGTGATTAATCTGATTCAGCAACTTTCCAGAAGAGAAGAAATCAGACACAACCTCCACTATATCAGCACCAATTACCGGCCAGGCCTTTTTGAAAAACATAGCATTGAAGCCATTCGGTCCTGGGGATTTATCAACATTCATATTGGACACTATCTTCCAGACTTCATCGGGAGTAATTTGCTTAACCAAGTCCGAGTGAAGATAATCTGGGACCTTAGGGTCACTATCAACAATGGATTGGGAAGGCATATCACAAGGGGCAGTGGATCCAAGGATGGAGGAGAAGTAATCAGAGAAGGTTGCTCCAATATCCTCTTGAGACATAGTCACTGTCCCATCATCCAACTCAATGGCCGGGATGTATCTAGCATTCTTCTCTTTATTTATCAAAGAGTAGAAAAACTTTGTACTTCTATCAGCCTCCACTAAAAACTTATTTTTTGCTAGTTGGGCTAGCTTTCTGGACTCGGCAAGTCTCAGGTCCAGGATACAAGCTCTTTTAGAAGCAGCTTTCAGAATAGCCTCTTTAGAAGGGGACTGCTGTGCCTGAATAAGAGACTAAAAATACTCAGCTTCCTCCTTGTCTATTCTATCAGATATTCCACTGTAATCCATCTTGTACAAATTCTTAAGAGCCGGCTTTAGCATCTTTAATTTTTTACAGACTTGAAACATTTTACAGCCTTGAATCTCCCTATTCCAGATACCAGACACTACTGGAATGAAGTTCTTGCTGTCTGCTGTGGCATTATTGAAACGAAAGGCAGAGTGACCTCTTCTCCTATTAGGATCAGAATTTACAATCAAAGCAGCATGATCTGATATGGATAGGATATCCGACACAAGGGCAAAAGAATTTTGGAAGGCAGCCATCCAAGCAGAGTTACAAAGAACTCTGTCTAATTTGCTCCAAATAGATCCATTTGTCCACATAAATTGAACTCCATAGGTTTTAAGTTGATTCAAGCCCAAATCAGAGCAGCATTGACGGACATCTTCCATCTCATAGTCAGAAATAGAAGCTCCATTCTTCCTGTCTTCCGGGCTGATGACACTATTGAAATCCCCAAGAATAATCCATGGACCCCCAATTCTGTTCTCAAAGGCAAGCAGGGCCTGCCATAGGTGCCTACGGGCTGTCATGGAATACAACCCGTAAACAAACGAAGCCTTAGAAGATACATTTGAAGTTTTACAGTGCAGGGAGCAGTGGATAGCTTGGTCTAATGTGTCCAGCACTTCTAAGGTAATTCTATCTGCTCTCCACAAAATTAGGATTCGTCCAGCTCTGTGAAGATGGAAATTATGCACAAAATGCCAGCCAACAAACTTCTTTTTCATCAATACTTCCAAACAGGAAGTATCCAACTTGGTTTCAAGGAGGGCTATAACATCTACCTCCTTTAAGCGCAGGAATTTCAGCACCTCACAGTGCTTAAGGGGCATGTTGAAGCCCCTTATATTCCAGGACACAATAATCATTGCTTTGGACGGGAAGAAGCCTCCCCGATACCAACAGATGTTGAACTTTTCTTTTCTTTGGCCATTCCTTTTTGCCTTCCCAATATCCCAGTGGCATCCTGTACCAGTTTCTTATCCAGAGTCCCTTTGGGGATTCCCCCTCCCACTTCTACATTCTGCTTGCCTTTGCCCCTATTTCTGGGTTTCTTCTTAATAAACCCATCTTCATTGTCTTCATCTGAGAACTCCTCCAATACATATTGGTTAGATGAATTGGCTCTTTGTGCCTCCTTTTGAGCACTCTCTCGAGGATGTGTCAAGTCCTCATTCTTTTGGGAACTATGGCTTTTAGTACCCTCCCTGTCTGTAATATCACTAAATTTAAGTAAGGTATTTTGGGAAATATTTACGTAATTAAACGGATTTACGAAAGGGCAGTTTGGTCGTTGCTGGAGGCATGAGTGTAGTTAGTAATTGCTGGGTGTCGTTAGCAATTACTGTAGCATGTTAATGTAGCATCACGGATTGGGTTACTGTAGCGGCACGGATTGGGTTACTGTAGCAGCACGGATGGGGTTACTGTAGCATATCACTGTAGCAAGCCCGCAAGGCAATCAGAGAAGGAGCTCAGGGCTATATCTTCTCTTGTGTAGTGGAAGATAAGCCAAGTGTTGATCTGTCAAAGATCCCGGTGGTCAGTGAGTTTGTGGATGTATTTCCTGAAGAGATTACTCAGCTACCACCTGAGAGAGAGATAGAGTTCTCTATTGATCTGGTTCCTGGTGTAGGACCAGTATCAGTGGCACCTTACCGCATGGCACCTCTGGAGTTGAGGGAGCTTAAGGTGCAGTTGGAGGACCTGCTGTCCAAACAGTTTATCGGACCGAGTGTCTCGCCTTGGGGAGCACCGGTGATCTTTGTGAAGAAGAAGGACGGCAGTATGAGGTTGTGTGTGGATTACAGGAAGTTGAATAAGGTTACTATTAAGAATAAGTATCCTTTGTCTCGTATTGATGATTTGTTAGATCAGCTGAGGGGAGCCAAAGTGTTCTCTAAAATTGACCTGAGATCCGGATATCATCAGATTCGGATAAAGCCTGCAGACATACCAAAGACAGCCTTCCGGTCTAGGTATGGTCACTTTGAGTATCAGGTCATCCCCTTTGGTCTGACGAATGCCCCTGCAGTGTTCATGGACTATATGAACAGGGTATTCAGACCTTTCTTGGATCAGTTTGTGGTAGTATTCATTGATGACATACTGATCTACTCCCGGACGGAGACGGAGCATGCTGAGCATCTCAGAATTGTTCTTCAGA
>PYAF01001118.1:834862-854644 GCA_007407185.1 Glycine tomentella | reverse complement strand
GGCTAAATAGTATCCCATATTATATTGGGTTCTATTCACTGTGTATTGTACTGCAGGAGCACGTGCCGACAAAACTTCATCAAACACATTAGATCCATTTAACACAGTAATGTCATTATTAGAACCCGCGGTACCAAAAAATGCATGCCAAATCCACAAGTCTTGTGATGCAACGGCTTCAAGAATGATTGTTGGGTTGTGATGATCACCTCGACAAAATTGACCTTTCCATGCAACAGGACAATTTTTCCATTCCCAGTGCATACAATCAATAGAACCTAACATACCTGGGAATCCACGTGCCGCTCCTAGTTGTAGTAGTCGTTCGGTGTCTTCGTTACTTGGTCTCCTCAAGTACTGATTCCCAAATATGGTGCAGATGCCTGATACAAATCGCTCCAAGCATTCCACCGCGGTTGTTTCACCAATTCGAACATATTCGTCCACGCTGTCAGCAGGTGAGCCATAAGCCAAAATACGAAGTGCAGCTGTGCACTTTTGTAATGGAGATAGTCCTCTTCGACCCAGTGCATCGAACCTCACTTGAAAGTACTGATCATGATTGCTGAGCCCATCTACAATACGAAGAAACACATGCCTTCACATACGAAATCTTTGTCGGAACTGATTCTCTGTGTACACAGGATTTGCTGAGAAGTAGTCATTGAACAATCGATCATGACCTTCTTCACGATTTCGATGAACCACTCTTCTTGGCATACGCTTGACGGTGTTGGCATGTAGTTGTTGTTGGCTCTGAAGTATCATCCTAATGAGGTCTGCATCGGTGTTGTCTTCCAATTCCTCATTTATCATTTGATCTAAAGCTTCATCTAAATCGATGTTTGGATCCATTATATGGTATCTGAAGTGTTTGAAATGACTGAGAAATGTTGCGTAATTTGCATGAGAAAATGATGAAACATTACACATTTATATAGCTTCATTTCTAACGGCTAGTTTTATAACGACTAGTTTTCAACGGCTAGTTTCCAACGACTACTTTTCAACGGCTAGTTTCCAATGGCTAGTTTCTAACAACTTGTTTCATAAATTAAAATTTTCAATATAAAATACAACAAGGACCTACATTGTTAATAACTGCATACAAAGTAACTGAATAACAACTAATTTGAACATATGGACTAAACTTTAATTAAACAGCTTCTTCCTAATATGGTCACAATACTTTTCGTGGTCTTCGCGTTGTTTATCTGACATGTTGGATGTATCCTTGATGAGGATTTCATACTGCATACGCCTTTCTTGTTCCTCCTTTAACTGAATGAGTTTTAATGTGTTTGCATTCTTCTCATTCATTACACTTTCTATACCAGATAAATCGATATTGCTAGAAGCTTCTTTACCTTTGCTCTTTCTTTTTGCTGCTTTTTGTCCCATTGGGCGAGACACTGGCGTTGGCGCATCAGATTCTTCGGCTTCAATGGGTGTCTCGGTGTTAGAAGACGACGAGTAATTTCCACTTGCGGAAACCTTGGTTCTTTTTGAAGCATTTGACATAAAATCTTTTTGAAGCATTTCTACACCCATTGTGGATTCAACTTCATTCATAGGAGGTGAAATATTCGATAATGAAGGCCTATAACACGTGTTTGGATTAATGGGGGGTGATGGTTGACTAGAAATTTGTGGATTTTGAGAACTACCACCGGTAGGTGACTCTACATTAGATGGAGGATGCATATACCACATGTGTGAGGGTGGTGGATACATCATATACTGAGGAGGATTTTGCAAATTTTCACCGGTAAGGGGTGGTTGAGGATACATGAAGTATGGCGGTGGATGTAGGTTACTTTGCGAATTTTCACTCGTATGGGATACTGGTGGATACATCATATATTGGGATGGATGTGGTGGATTATACTGATTGGGATCCATTTTAGAGAAAATCTTGACAATGGATAGGAACAAAAAAAATTAGAAGTGTCAATTGTGTGTGAAGAAGTAAAACAATCCACCCATATTTATAATCACATTTCATTTGCCCGTTATTTTTTTTTTGCAACGTTCATATTTTCTACCGTTGCTTTCTTTTCAACTTTCAACTTCAGAATTAAAAGCTTTTTCATATTTTCTACCGTTAGCTTTCTTTTCAACTTCCAAGTTGACAATTAAAAGCTTAAAAACATTCATATTTTTTTTTCAACGGTCATATACAATATTTGTTTGTGATTTTCAATTTATTTTTTAACAACAAAAATTTTATTTCACACACACACACACACACACACACGTTCCGCTCACAATTCCAGAAGCTTCTTCTGCCTCTCACTCACCTCCCTCACCCCCTCACCTCCTCACCTCCTCATCTCTCTCACATTTCCATTTCCTCAGCTCTCTCGTGCACCGCTTCAGCCCTCACCCCCTCAGCTCTCTCACGCCCTCACCGCTTCAGCCCTCACCCCCTCAGCTCTCTCGTGCCTCTCACTCACCTCTACCTCTCGCCCCCTCATCTCTCTGACCCGCTCACCGCTTCAGCTTTCTCGTGCCCTCACTCACTTCTCCCTCTCCCCCCTCATCTCTCTCGCCCCCTCAGCTCTCTCGCCCTCTCACCTCTCTCCCTTCTCCGTCTCACTCACTTCTCCCTCGCCTTTTCTGTGTGCGCGTTGAGGCGGTCCGGAGAGCACCACGCCTGCGCCGGCGCGCGGCTGTTCCGGTGGAGGCTGCACCAATCGAGTGAGCCAAACGTCTTCCCCCTTCCTGTGGGCTGTGCTCCATTGCGGGTAGGCTTTAATTTTTTTTTGTGTTACTGTTCATGTTCTTTCCAAATCTGTTCAATTTCTTCCTGTGACTTGTGTTATTCTGTTGATAGTAACGAACATAATGATTTTGATGCAAATAAATTGTTTTTAAATGACAAGCAACCGTTGCTTATATAAGGAGCAGACCTTGTGCTCAAAATTTGGATTCCACCACGTCATTCCCCTCTAACGCTGAAGAATCATAAGGAACGGTTGCTTAGCTGAAGAAACCCTCTAAGCAACCTGCGTTGGAGTTGCTCTAAGTAAACTATCCAAACAAGTGATTTCATATAATAATAATAAATTTCGGATGAAATTTTCCATATCCGAAAAAAGTTAAAAGTTAAAAGTTAAAAGTTAAAAGCTAAACGCAATAATTGATCACGAATCAACACCATAATTGGAGCTAGGACTGCATACACTTCCAAATTGGCTGCAAGTTAGATAAAAAATATAAAATAAAGCCATAGAGTAAACTCATAATCAAACCGGAATTTCCGTATATATTTATATTCATCTGGGACCATAAGTAATCTGGTCCTTATAAGGTGGGTTTTGAATCAGAGTTACTGGTTACTGAAAATCCCACTCAACACCAAAATATTAGAAAGGGTGTTAATTGCAAGATATTCCACTTTGACCACTCTGGTTTACTTTTTGAGTGTTTCAAAAGTTACACTTGACTATACATTTTGCATTGTGCACCTTTGTATGGGGGCACAAAAAGCACCATACCCATAATCAATAGTGGGCCCAATAATATAGTAGCTAGCTAGGTGTATATAACATCTCCTAAAAGAGATTACAAAGTTGAAAGTCCTATTATTCACACATTCCATGTTGTTTTCTCATCTGTCGATCTGTAGATATTTTTTTCCCTCCAAAAGCTATCATCCTTAATTTAGAGATAATTGTGTTCACTAGTGACATGTAGCGATTCCAACTTTGGTTAACCACATTGTGGGATTAACCCATTCTGCTAGAGCCAACATGGTTGATGTCTGCATGTAGACAGAAATTATTTAATAACTATGATACAATTCATTTGATAAAATACTCCATTTGATTAATTTATTAACATTTTTTTTTATGAATGGTTATTCTTCACAATTTTTTTTTAAAACCTATTTTTTTAAAATAACATATTTACAAAAATTTCAATACTTTCTAAAATAATAGTAACCCAAACAGAAGACTATTAGGATTATTTTTGGTTGACTTCGATTGAGACTAATTTGTAACTGACATTGTTCGAGACAATTTTTCGGTTGACATCTATCGATGATGTTTTTGGCCAACATCGACTAAGTTTTTTAAGGCCGATGTTGGTTGGAGAAATTTTTCGGCCGATGTTGGCCAAAAGTTTTTTAAGGTTAATGTCACCTGATGATATTCTTTCATTGACATTGATTAAGGATTTTTCAGTCAACATCGATCGAATCTATTTTTTGGTCAACGTTGACTAGGATTTTTTGACAGACATTAGCTAATTTTTTTTGGGTTGACATCAATGAGACTATTCTTTGGATGACATTGGTCATGACTATTTTTTTGGTCAATGTTAGTTGAAACAATTTTTTTCTAGAGTCAGTCAGGATTTTTTTGGTCAATGCCTACTGAGATTTTTTTTGGCTGATGTCGACCAATGACAATTGACAGACATCGGTCATGGTTATTTTTTTGACCAATATTAACTAGGATTTTTTGATCGATATCAATTAAGACTATTTTTTGATTGATGTCGGTTAGGATTTTTCGATTAATTATCAACTAGGACAAAGTTTTGGCTGACGTCAATTAGATGTGACAAATAAATCCATTTATTCACTATTTAATCCATCCGCAATAAATTCAACCAAAATATTGTGGATCAAATTGCGTCTAAACTCCGTTGATGGTACCAGTATAATTAATTAAGTTATGGAATCATGCTTTGCAATATGATATGTCAAGAGACAAGAGATGCTGCAAGCTACAGAAAATCAATCTTTTTTAAGACTGGAATAACGGTTGTTTGGATAAACATTCTGAGAATTCATTTATTTATTTTGGTTTATTATCTCATGGAAAAAACTGATTACTAACATTATACTAAAATTGATTTACCCCTCATAGTCACAGGTTGCCTATCCTTCCTATTTATTGATGCACTATAGGAACTGAGATTTTCTTAACATGATGCATTGTTGCCGATAAGTAAGTCAATGGCCAGGCTGTAATTGCTTTGGTTACTCCTTATTTATACTATCTTTTTTTGGTATAAATAGCAAAGTTGTGAAAACCAGTTTGGGGTAACATATTATTTAAAATATTAAATATTAAAATTAAATAGATATATTTAACATATTTTAAAATATATATATATTTTTTTAATTTATGTTCTTTTACATTCTCAGCGTATTCTAATTAACTTTTAAGTTTTAATATTAAAATATTTATGATAACGATACTTTCAAATAATCTTTCATTGCTAGTATATTACATTTTGAACATTTTACATATATAAATTTCATTTACAAGTAATGTAATTTTATAAATTATCACATGACATCATTTATTTAACATTATTTTAAAATTGCTTACTTCTATTTAATTTTGTATTTTTTTTAGTTATCCTATTTGTATTTTTTTATATTTTTTAAAAAATTAACTTTATTTATTTATTTTTTATCTTTTAAACAAACTGATATACCTTAAAAATGAGACAAACTAATATTTTCAACTCATTATAATCCACCTTGACCCACATCTTTTATGGCTTAAGACGAATTCAACCTATTTTGGTGGATTGGTGCACGTTCATGCATCGATAGAGTAGACTCTTTTAGTCTTTATGGTCCCGAGTCAACTTTCATAATAACAGTGATATGGTAATAATAATAACTTTTGATAAACACATTGACTTATATATTTGTATATCATTACTTTAAAAACAAGCACAATTTCTTGTTTATTTTTTGTCAAGAAGACATATCCCACTTCCACCCATTCTTCTTATCCACATGCATTTCTATTTTTCCTCACAACGATGAACAGTTTCCGATCCTTTCAAAGCTCTATATCAAAACCTTTGCTATGGAAACTCACAGGCTTTGGGTCAAGCATAGTAGGGTTCAGCTGTTATGCCCTCAGCCCCTCTTTCCAATACTTGTTCAAAGAATGGAGCCCGCTGAAGATCGTTGCGTACAGCGTGGTAAGCTCACTTTTATCAATCTCCATGCTCTTCGTTAAAACATGCAGCTTGGGAAGACATGGGAAGAGTTTGTTGCTGAAAGGACATGTGGGTTTTGTGGTCTTAGCGCTTACCTCTCTGTGGTCTTTCTGGGAAGACCGTCGCGAACAAGGGAAAGTGGAAAACAGGTTCGGGAAAATGATGAACCTCACTTCAACTGGAGCGTTTTCCTTGATGGCCTTGAGTTTGTCGCGGCAACTTCAACTTGGATTGGAAGTTGGTGTCACTAACTTCTTGGTTGGATGCTTCTTGGTGACGTTGATGAAGATGAACTTTAAGTTAGCTCCACTTGCGGCGTTGTTCTGTTATTTGCTTTTCAACATCCGTTCCATTTCTGATTCCCTGCTTGTATTGCGTGCACGTGCTGCCACACATCATGCAGATGATCATAAAGAGGAGCCAAGTTTGAAAGATCTTGAAGCAAATTCTAATGACTTTGCAAATGATACTACTGTTGCTGGTAAGAAGGAATTAGGGGAATTGAAAGGTGCAGTTGTCAGCTCCAGATCTGGTGAGATTCTTGTTCTAAAGAAGTATCGGTGGAATGATATTCGTAGTATTCTTTCTCCAAAGAATATAGCGAAATCTAAAGCGGGACTTTTTCTAAACAAGTGTGGATGTGAAAGTCCGGAAAATTTTTCTTCAGAAGAAGTTCAAAGGTAAACTTATTAAACATAGTTATTGTTATATATCTTTTTCTTTTTGCTAAAATACACTTTTAGTCTTTTATTTTTTAATTTGATTGTTATGAACACTAAACAATGCCTAGAATTCGAGAACTAGGGGTCTACTCAGAACAACGTAAGAAAAGAGGTGTTTATTTCGTTCTGCCAATTCATTACATGTTTCCTACTTTTATAGAATTTCAAAATGCAAATAACAGAATTTAGAAATAACAGAAATGATGGCAGACAAAAGGTATCTTTAGCTAGCCAATGTTCTCATGCCAGCACACACCTCTCTAACAGAAATAGATATGCCATATCAGACATAATCTATCAGATATTTTGGAGGAATAATCTTCCTCTTGGGCCTATCCTGCTGGGCCATGGTTATCTCCCTATCATTGATCCTTTTTTATTCCAACATCAATTGGGTTCCTATATAAATTATATATATAGAATATGCAAATTTCCTACACCTTGAAGTAATTTCTGATATCTTTGCAGATGATACGGATAAGGCAAGTTTTCAAGACCGTGAAGCAAATTCTGATGTCTTTGAACGTGAAAAAAATGAGGCAAATTTTGAAGGCCTTGAAACAAATTCTGATGATGTCTTTGCACATGATACAAATGAGGCAAATTTTCAAGACCATGAAGCAAATTCTGATGTCTCTGAACATGACAAAAATGAGGCAAATTTTCAAGACCTTAAAGCAAATTCTAATGTCCTTGCACGTGACACAGACGAGCCAAATTTTCAAGACCCTAAAGCAAATTCTGATGTCTTTGCACGTGATACAAATGAGGAAAAATCTGAAGACATTGAAGCAAATTCTAATGTCCTTGTCCGTGATACAGACGAGCCAAGTTCTCAAGACCCTGAAGCAAATTCTGATAACTTAGCATGTGATACAAATGAAACAAATTTTCAGGAGCCTGAGCAAATTCTGATGTTTGTGTACATGAGACATACGTGGCATCTTTGCAACATCGTGAAGTATATTCTGATGAAGTCTTTGAAGGTGATATTGTTGCTGGTAGAGAAATTGTTATCAAGAATGAATCACGGGAATCAAAAGAAGCAGATAGCCTTAGTTCTAGTGAGATTTCAGTACGTGGTCTGAAGTATGAGAATGGTATTCAGAATATTCTTTCTATGAAGAATATAGGGAAATCTAAAGAAGTAAGTACTCTCAAGAAGTTTGGGAATGGTGTTGGGAATCTTTTCACTCCGAAGAATATAGGGAAGTCTAAAGAAGTAAGTGCTCTAAAGAAGTTTGGGAATGGTGTTGGGAATCTTTTCACTCCAAAGAAGTTACATGATATATAAACTTAATTAAACGATGTTATATATTCATAAGAGACTTTTATAATGATATATTTTATAAAAAAAATTGTTTTGATTAAACATAATTTGTTTGATCAAATAACAAATTTACTTTTCTTAATACTTTAACCGCTTTAATATCCAAAGTTTAAAATAACGTCAATGAGAAAGCATAGTTATTGGCTTATCTTTGAATTTGTAACCAAAGAGTGTTAAATTTCAACAAATTATTACAAATTAAATAGTTGATAGTTTCTTGTTCTAGTGCCTCAAAATGGGCCAAAATTCTTGGATCAATCTAGCCTACCATAAGTTCGGGATGGATAAGGTTGGAAAAAATTAAATTTACAATTAGTCAAGCAATCAAAATCAACCCAAGTCTACCCGAACACCCATGCTGAATCGAACTAACCCATCTAAATATTAAAAAAAATCCAGCCCACCTAAACCACTAAACTATTAGGTAAACATGAAATATTTTTTTCATTTTTCTAAATTTCTACTCTTATATTTATATGATTTCCAATTTACCATAGATATTTGGGGCTTGCATTCCATGACAAGATATTATCTAGCTTGTTGATATGTTTTGTTGTTTGTAAGTGCGAATCTCTGGTGGAGGATTTAACTATTATTTTTTATTTTTAAACTCATGAAATTTTAAAATAGTGTTATTATTGATTATTTAAAATTATACTAAATATTCAAATTTATTTTTCTAAAAAAGTTTTTTCGTTTATTTTCATTTTTTTTACAAAAATTGATTTTTTAAATTTTAAGTGTGCCAATTCGTTCAACCTATTAATCTGTGGGTGGACCAAACAAAGTTTTTTTAGGACTAAACAAAATCTGGGTTGGATCAGATTAGCCCGTTTATAAGGTGGTCAAGATGAGACAAACCCAACAAGCAAGACTTGTCCATTTTTACAATTGTAATTCTAATGTCAAAGATTAATTGATAATAAATATAACTACCACATTAATAAGTGATAAACACTATTAGAAAAATCATTTTTCACGTCGGTTCTTTAACACATTCCACAACTATTCAAAAATCGTCTTTGAAGTCATCATCATGAAAAGTCACCACTTTTCACAACAATTTTTAAACCGTCTTAGTATCTCAATTTTTATGTTAGTTCTCTTTGAAACCGTCCTAGAATGTTGTTTTTATTTTAAAAATATTAAAAAAAATTGACATTTTTAAGACGACTCTTTCAAAAAATTGTCTTAAAAAGTAGACTTAACGGTTCTTTAAAAAACCATCATAAAAAAATACTTTCTAAGATGATTTGCTCAAATAACTGTTTTAGAAAATACACTCTCTAAGATGATTTTATGATAAATTGCCTTAGAAAGTGAACTTTCTAAGCCGATTTTTCAAATAAATGCCTTAAAAAGTCTCTAAACAATTTATAAATTAATTATTTGAAAATACAATATTTCTATTTGGAAAGAAAACCATTGTTTATAATATATTAAAAGTAAAATATAAACTTAAAATTATTTTATCTTTATTTAAATATAATTAAAATTTTATAAATATATACAAATTAAATTAAAAAGTTATTTAAATATAATTAAAAAGTGCATCACGACATCAAATTTGTTCTCCAAAATTATTTTATTAACCTGATAACCAGTCGAATAAACAATCTTTCATGGATCTTTCGCACATATACCATAAAATAAAATAAAATAAAAAAGTGACGTGAAAGTATTTCTTGTAACTAAAAGTGTAAGCATACAAATTGTTAATCTCCCAAAGTCAGCATAAATAAATTGAAGCCTTCCAGGTTCTAGAAATAAGTCTTGAAGAAGATTTAAACTCCTGATGCTGTCCATCTATCAAGTTTATTTGTCGTCTAGGTTTAGTAATATGAACTTGAACCTAACCCATTGAAAACACAAAATAACTCTTAATTGGTACCCTTAGAAGATTGAGATGATAAAACATTCAAATCCTTCAAGAATAAACATATTTGCAATTTAGCCAACAAGAAAATAAGATCAACCAACTCTCTCAGCTCCTCCTTGTAATTTACTAGCATAATGGGAATACACAAGTGAACACTAACCCACACAATCAATGGCTTATCAAGGAAATATAAGGAAAAGGACCTACCACAGGCTTTAGCATACTAACAAGGGTCAGTGATTTGGATCAAAATAACTTCATATACTTTAGACTTATTAGTTATTTATTATTATTATAACATTGCATTATGATGTGCATTCTAAATATTCATGCCCCACATATAACATGATTAGAACATATAGAACCCACAATATATTGATGATAATGGACGCCTTAATTAAATCCTTTAATGATGAGCAAGCAGAAGTGATACAACATGATGGCTACTAAATAAAACTAAAATAATGTTAATCAACATACACACCATCTTATCTGTCTTCTCTCTCCCCTCCGCATCCCTTTCCACTGGTTTCCCTTTCTTTAGAAGTTGAATTAAATCATTTACTTACAAACCGGAATCCCTTACATGCATAGATCAGTACACCCAACAATGTAAATTAAGAAAAATGTCTATGCATTCTGTCCTAATAATTCAAAGGCATAGTTATTTCAAATTCAACTAATCAACCAAAAAAGGCCATAAACATCATACAAACACAACTAAACTCCCGAACATAGAACAATAGTCTCAGTCCGAGTATATGTTCTGAAGTGCAGAAAATTTGAAGAAAAAAAAATCTCCAAAAATCCTTATACATTTCATTTTTAATAAAACATTAACCCTGCATCAAGATCACAAATCTTGATGGAATTGCTATCACAATTCTCTAAAAAGAAACCATCCAGTGCATCTATAATCTAGATTGCTAGGGTGGTAATTACAAACAGCCAAACAGGTGAGCATGTATGATACATTCTATTTTGTAAAGATGAAAGCATATGCTTGCCGTCATGGCTCATTTAGATTCATTAAATATACCATCAAGGCATCAACAATAAACAATATCTTTGACATCCACAAATATTATATACTTTCAAATATGATAAAAGTATGGTCATACATACCAGCTGACAAGCTGCTGGAAGCTGTACGAGTGTATCCACTTACGAGAAATTCGTGAACCATTGACTTAAGGAACGATCTTTGGTATCACCTTTTCTCCTTTTACTTGCATCCTCAACATGTACTGCATTTACATGTTCTGTCAACTCAAGCATGGAAAAATGAAAGCTGCAGATAACAGGGGTAATTGCTACGTAACATACTGGGAGGAGGCAAGGTGAGTCCAGCAGGTAATCTTGGCAAGTTCACAGCTGGATGATTTTGCACGAGTTAAAAAAGCCTCAGAAGGATCAGGGAAAACTATGTCATCATAAAACTCCATAACAACAGGCTTCTTTGTGGACATGGAATTGTTTTCATCCTCTGGATACAACTTCAAGCAATATATGAGGTAAGCCTGCTATTAATCTTTGCACATGCTTCCAAGAAATGATTTAGTTACTCCTCATATTATGATGAGTGGAATTAAGGTGCATATATTTAATAGAACAAGCAGCCCAGAATATGTAATCGGGCAATTACCTTTATCAGTTTATGCAACTCAAACACTTGCTTGACAAAGATTTTCTGTTTACTTAATAGAGCAATGTTGTCAATATCAGGTCCAAGTAGAGATCAAAATAATAATAAAAAAAAAACAATTTTTAAAAATGAAGGGACAAAAAGGGAGCACTTCAAGAAATAGTTCACTAGATTTAATCTGCATTAAAATTTGAGAAATGCAAAGTTGTAGGTTTGGAGGATGAATCTTGACCAAGATTAAAAAAAGGAAGAAAACTAATGAAAAATTGAGGTTTGGAAAATTTTATGTACCCCGTTAATATGAGCTTGTTTAATTAGAAAGTACAACCCAAATTTCATCACAAAAATTTTCATACTATATACACTGGGGAACAATCCAATATTAATGCACAATTAATGGGTATGCTCGTTGATCGTGTGAATGGAGTGTTTGTCTCCTTGGGAGCGTCTAACACGAGCCTCTAATTCATTATGGTCGGCCTTCAATTTTCTGAGTTCCTCCTCATGGTGATGTTCCAACTTTGTGATGCGTGCTTGGAGTTGGTGGAGAGCATCCTTGTCTATCATGGTCGTTGGAGGAGGATTGAATTTTTCTGGGGGTGGCTCTTGCTTGAGACCAGATCGTGTGCTGACCATAAGTGCGGGTGGTCGTGGGGAAGTTTTACCACAGTCCCACATTGGACACCAAATGTACTTATCGAAATCTGAAACAGATTGACGTCAGGGTGAACCGCTGTTAGAATGGTCTTTGCGATCTCCTACGTCGGACTTGCAAATATCCTCCACATGAGGAATGAGGGGGGTACCTGCAAAAGTGACTATGTGAGTCAACTGAGAATGAATCAAAAGTGAGTGTAGAAACTAGTTATTTATAACATTGGACGAAAGTCATTGGTCCTTGATTGCGGGATTGTTATAACGACATAACAACTTTGTTGATAACTTGTAACAACTTGATAAAAGGATAACAACATTATCATTAAGATTCAAATATATCGAAAGTTTAATGGCCCAATTACCTAGTTGCTGAGCAAGTAGCGCCAACACTTTGGATCCAGGGCTCGTGTAGTTTGTGATTGGATGTAACTGTTCATATTTTTTCTCGGAGAAATCTTTCTCTTAATAGATCTCTTCTTGACAGGGGGAGCTACTTCATTTGGGGCAGGCGCAGGACGTGCCCCTTGTTGGTTAGGATGAGGGGGTTGACATGCACACTTAAATGTCGCATCACTTGTCACGTCATTTGTGCCACGTCAATTGCGGACCCCAGACAATACAACATCAAAACTCCAAATCCACCCTTTGATATGGAATCATGGGTTTAGTTTCGAGCATGGTTGGGTTCACCTGTTATGCCTTCAGCCCCTCACTCCGACACATTCTCTGGATCTAACAGCCTTAAGTCTGCTGGAGAAAGTATGGAGACAAGGTACGCAGGAGAGGATCTGGATTTTTGGGGGGTAGCTACTATGGTGGAACCACAAGCCCAATATTGTATGTTTCACCACCTTAATGTCCCCACCTGGGTTACCAAATAGTGCTCCCTAGTTCGGCATCAATCTAACACTTTATATAATATATTTATTATTTGTTTAATAAAATTTTGCATCAAACTCTCCTCTTACTTGAAGCATTTTTTTTAAAATCTCTTCCAAATCCTTCATTCTTTTGATTGCACTGCTCGTGCCAAATTTCGTACTATCATGTGGAGTATTTGGAAAGATCATAATTCTTGGTTATGGGAAAACAAAAACACTAAGCCTCATCAAATGGTTAACCTTGTTGTCTAGTTCATTTCAGATTGGAGGAAAGCCAGAGAACTGTCCTCATATAGTCACTTGCATCATCAGATTCCTACCTCTGTTCCTTGGGAAGCACCACCAGCAGGCTTCTTCAAAATCAATGTTGATGCTGCATTCCATATGGATCAAAATTTAACCAGTTGGGGCATTTGTGTTCTAGATCATCAAGGGGATTTTGTTTTGGCACAAAGAGGTTGGTCTAGTTCTTGTGTTGCTGTTTTGGAAGGGGAGCACTGGGTTCATGGTATGCTATTAAAAAATCACGAGGCATAGTGGACTCAGTTTTGGAGCCCAAGCCTGATTTTTTTGATGAGGTTGGGGCCATTTCTTATGATTGTAGGAACCTCCTTTCCTCTTATACATCTCTGTAAAGTTTGCTAGCGAAGGTATCCTCTCTCCGGCAAACTGTTAATTCATTTAAATCTTCCTCCTAATTTTTAAATCTTCAATTTGAGCCTACTCTTCTTCCTTGCCATAATGACAAAAATTCAAGCCATTCAAACCTCAATATCAAAACTCCTCATCCACCCTTTGCTGTGGAGATTCACAGGCTTTGTCTCAAGCATTGTTGGATTCAGCTGTTATGCCTTCCGTCCCCCTTTCCACAACATGTTCGGACACTGGAACGCGCTGAAGATCTTCGTCTACACTGGGAGGAGTTTCTTGTTGAAAGCACAAGTGGGTTTTGTGGCCTTAACGCTTACCTCTCTGTGGTCTGTTTTCGAAGACCGTAGTGAAGAAGGGAAGGTGGAAAATGCGCAGGGCTAAATGATGAACCTCACTTCCAGTGGCGCATTTGCATTGATGGCTACGAGCTTGTCGCGGCAACTCCAACTTGGATTAGAAGTTGGTGTGTTTAAATTCTTGGTTGGATGTTTCTTGGTCACAGTGATGAAGATGAGCTTCAAGTTAGCTCCAGTTGCCGCATTGTTCTGCTATTTGTTCGTCAACATTTGTTCCATTTCTGATTTCATACTTGAAATGCATGCACGTGGTGCCACACAAGAAGCACATGGCTGTAATACCGGAACTGTCTACATACGTAGGAGAAGTTCCGAGGATGGTTTTGACTACTATGGATATGATACAGAAGAAATAGAAGACGCGTGACAGATGCCATGTTTGAAAGTTTAAATTATGATACAGATTACTATGATGTATGAGTATTTGTTGCATATTATACAGATAACTTGTTTTTTAAAAAAAAAAAAAAACTTATTGCGTGTCATTTTATATGATACAATGACTTGGAAGATGCCCTATTTGTAAGTTTAAATATTTAAGGTAGAGGAGTTGTTCGGGTTGGTGGAAGGATATGACTTTGTTAAATGCTTATTGCGTATCTGAATTGTAACCACAGTGAGCGTAATTCCCCCCATATGTATATGGCATGTGATCTGGTTTTCTGTCATCTGGGTTATTTGGAAGACCAGAAATTTGTGCTTTTTCAGGGCAGCAACAAGACCTGCAAGATATGGTGGAAAAGATTATGATTTTGTCGTGGTAATGGTTGTCTACAAAAGGTGTCATTTCATACCCATTACCTTGTTGGTGGAATGGTCCTAGATAGTTGCTTATTTGCGACCTGGGATGGCATAATTGTTATACGTACTGATTTTTGTTTATTGCACAGACGCCAATAAGTTTCAAGATGGGAAGGGATTCAGCGGTTGAGTGTTGTACTGTATGTTCCGTTAATATGCTGCAATACTTTGTTATATTTGAGACTTTTTAATGTTTTGGATAGTGTACTGATGGTTGCCGTTAAACAGCAGCTCAACTTTTGTAAGCTTTTTCTTTTTTTCATGTCTTTGTCACCCTTGTTGCTTTGACAAGGTTCTCAAAATGAATTTAAAATAATGTCAATGAGAAAGCATAGTTATTGGCTTATCTTTGAATTTGAAACCAAAGAGTGTTAAATTTCAATAAATTATTACAAATTAAATAGTTGATAGTTTCTTGTTCTAATGCCTCAAAATGGATCAAAATCCTTGGATCAATCTAGCCTACCATAAGTTCGGGATGGATAAGGTTGGAAAAAATTAAATTTACAATTAGTCAAGCAATCAAAATCAACCCAAGTTCACCCGAACACCCATGATGAATCGAACTAACCCATCTAAATATTAAAAAAAATCCAGCCCACCTAAACCACTAAACTATTAGGTAAACATGAAATATTTTTTCATTTTTCTAAATTCCTACTCTTATATTTACTCTTATATTTATATGATTTCCAATTTACCATAGATATTTGGGGCTTGCATTCCATGACTAGATATTATCTAGCTTGTTGATATGTTTTGTTGTTTGTAAGTGTGAATATCTGATGGAGGATTTAACTATTATCTTTTATTTTTAAACTCATGAAATTTTAAAATAATGTTATTATTGATTATTTAAAGTTATACTAAATATTCAAATTTATTTTTCTAAAAAAGTTGTTTTTTCATTTATTTTCATTTTTTTTTACAAAAATTGATTTTTTAAATTTTAAGTGTGCCAATTCGTTCAACCTATTAATCTGTGGGTGGACCAAACAAATTTTTTTTAGGACTAAACAAAATTTGGGTTGGATCAGATTAGCCCGTTTATAAGGTGGTCAAGATGAGACAAACCCAACAAGCAAGACTTGTCCATTTTTACAATTGTAATTATAATGTCAAAGATTAATTGATAATAAATATAACTACAACATTAATAAGTGATAAACACTACTAGAAAAATCATTTTTCACGTCAATTTTTTAACACATTCCACAACTGTTCAAAAATCATCTTTGAAAAGCGACAATTTTTAAACCGTCTTAGTATCTCGATGTTTATGTTAGTTCTCTTTAAAACCGTCCTAGAATGTGTTTTTTTGTTTTAAAAATATTAAAAAAAATTTAACATTTTTAAGACGACTCTTTCAAAAAATTATCTTAAAAAATAGACTTAACGGTTCTTTAAAAAACCATTATAAAAAATAATTTTGTTTTACCTCTTCAAACAAAAAAATGGAGAACATATTTTTCTATTTATTTTTAAATACAAAAAAAGTATTTTTATTTTTCGTTATAACCAGCCTATAACTCACTGATAGAATCCTAATATATCTCCACACAAGAACTTCAGTCTTTTAACGGCAAACGTTGAGCATTTGAAGCTAGTTTCAAATTTTTTTATAATAGAAAAGTGACTTATATTCCATAATGTTATTCCATTTAAAATTTTCATAGTAATTTTTACAACAAGAAGACAAATAAAAAAGAGGGATTAAGCATGTGGGAATTGGAATGACTGATGTCGATCTTTGTATCGCATATCTATGATGGAGACTTAAATCTCAGCATTCCTCACAATTCTTGCACTCATTCATTTTCACTCATTTCCAGGCTTAGCCTTAACCTTCGTATCACCACTATTGAAATTTCAATGACGGGATTCTAAATGATATATGAATCACCAAAATGCATCCTAGTTTTAATCATCAAATATAGCAATATTTGGCCATATTTAATGATACTCTTCTACATTGCATCCTTAATGTTAGATCTTGAGTGTGCTTTTGGAAACCAGACGTCCTCAATTTTTCTTGTTGCATTTTTTATTAGTCAATAACTTGAATACGAGAAATCTGGTGCTGACTATATTTTTACTTCTCAGCCAAAACTAAAACAAAGGTAACTGTTACTGTACATGGTTTAAGTCACAGCACAAACATTTCATCCGTTCAGAACAATCAATTATCTTCTGAACCGAAAATTTGTTCCTTGAGGTCTTCTATTTTAGCACCCAATTCATCTCTATTTTGCTGCAGGTTAACAAATTTAATTAATCTGGTAATGAAGGTGCACAAATCAGCAATAATAGCAAAAATTAGGTAAGTACCTTGAAAAGCAGATAACGGGAAGTGAACCATACTGTATATGCAAGCCCCACAACTTCCAACAACTTCGGAAACTGTTAATCAACAAAAATATCAGCATACGAAACAGTTGGGTTTAGGTTTGAAATATGTACAGGATCGATGTTTGTTTGATACACACCAATGGGATAGAATCAATTGCACCAATAACGGCTGATGTTAGCCACAGAGCCACCAAGGCACCACCCGCATACAAGACAATAGAACCAGTGTCATCTGTGTCAAACTGAAAGACAAAAATTGAGGGCAAGGTTAGATTAAAAAACAAGGCTTAAAACCAGGTCATTTTAATTCTTCATATTATACACGCACAGGCAGCAAAAATTACAGTCAACCCTCTTTCAGTATGTGGGGAAAAAAGCAGTGAGTTTCACAAACGCCAGTCAGTAATGATGCATCAGAAAAACTTAAGTCAAACAAGAAACAATTCAATGATGGTACATCATTGATTTAAGATCCAACCACTTTAGTAAAGAAAATGAAGACACCCATGCTTTAATGGTCTCTTCGGACAAAATATTTTTCACAATGGCCTTTGAAGCAGTGAGTTTCATAAGTAATACTAGCATATTCAAGCAAACAAAAATAAAAATATATAACAAATATTTCAAGTAAACTTTCCATAAGTCAATCCCATCAACAATTTCACAAATACAAAAGGTAACCGTGTGGAGTTGCTCAGGTAACCGCTCAGGTTCGACATGACTGCCGAAGTATCATCCAGCATTCTATAAATGCCATCAATAAACTGGATTATCATCATAGCAACTCCAAATTTGAAATAGAAACAAATCTAAACCAGCAGGGAAAAAATAACATGTGCCTTGGAACCACCAAATTCATATTCCACAAATGCCATCAATAAACTGAACCGTCATCACAGCAACTCAATATTTGAAACAGAAACAAATCTGAACCACCAAATTCATAGTAAATACATGCGAATAGAAACTACGGAGATCAGAAAATTCTTAATAGGCAAGGTGGTTTAAAGTGACCCTTACATTGAGCTTATCCATCAAATCGAATGACAGACCCTGTCCATCACCAGACAACTCTTCTTTTGTGTCTTCAATCACCGTTTTATCGAACTCATTCTTATTATCATCTTTAACATCCTCCAGGATTACGACACCATCGCGTTTCTCATTGAAAAATTGACTTCCTCCAGTGGATCTTTCTTCAGAAGATGTTGCCTTTGGCAACAGATTCCTCAAGCAAATTGACCCTGCCATGACATAAAACCCAACAACAACAACAAAAAGTCACAAATATGTAGCTTCAGTAATAGTAAAACACAATCACACCATTTGCTCCAAAAGCTGCTAAATTGACAAAAGTGAGACACAATTAACGCCATGCAACCCACGAAGACAAAACATTCAAGCAAAATTAAGACAGAACAATTAAAAAAACATGACATAGAAAGAATCCTAGGTTACGGTTTGGATTGAATAAGGAATAAAAAGGAATAGAGAACGTACGAGATAAAAGTGCAGCAGTGTGAGGGAGAGGGGTTTGTGTGTGAGGGAGAGAGGGTTTAGGTTTAGGAAGAAAAGAGGCGTTAGGAAGCTTCGAGAGAGTGATAGGCTGAACTGTAGAAAGCCCCATTGTGATATTTGTGATTTGAAGAGTGAGATGAGGAATTAGGGATTCAATGCCCCTTTTTATACAAAATATATTGCCTCTAGGGTTTTCGGCTTTCTCTCTTTCCATTTTCTCTCCCATATTTTTATTGGTTTGTTTTATTTTTAAGTTTCTTACTTTTTGATATGTAGATGCGTACTATCTTTTTGGATACAAAATATTAGCATTTTTTTTTACTATTTTATTCAATAAAATGGCATTTCCCTCTTATTCTATTTTTACCGACAGTTTAGATTTTTTTTCACTTTTTTATTTTATTTTTTGTACTCGGTCAAATGAGAAACCTAAATAAATTATTTTAGATGATAAAAGTGTAATGATAGTTGAAAATAATTGTATCCGTATGCTATTTTGTATTTGTTAGTAACAGGTTAAATTTGAAAAAAAAAAAAAAAGGCTTGTAATAAAACTTAAAAAATATTTTTCTTCTAAAAAGGTTAAATAAAAATATCTTATTTACTCTTTCACGACATACGATTTCCCTTTTAATATTAACATAATAAAGGGTCTATTATTTCAATTTAATGACATTCATTTATCTTTTGTTGTCGGTAAGAATATACACCAGCTATTCAAGCAAGTTATAACATGTTTGGAATAGTTTTTTTCTTAAAAAAAATATCTTATTTTTTAATTTTTCCAAAAACTAATGAAAACAATCATTATTCTCTCAAAATATGCTAAATGAAGTGTGCACTCAGTTTTATCCTTATTATTACCTTTATATATTAAAATATTAAAATGAAACTCATTTTACTCATTTTCAATGTTTTCCAAACAAACACTTTTTACAGATAAATTAGTTAAGTTATTCATATATATTTGTTTCTTATATTCAAACATTGTTGCCATCGAAAAATACATACATACTA
>PYAF01001118.1:817253-834762 GCA_007407185.1 Glycine tomentella | reverse complement strand
AAATATGCTAAATGAAGTGTGCACTCAGTTTTATCCTTATTATTACCTTTATATATTAAAATATTAAAATGAAACTCATTTTACTCATTTTCAATGTTTTCCAAACAAACACTTTTTACAGATAAATTAGTTAAGTTATTCATATATATTTGTTTCTTATATTCAAACATTGTTGCCATCGAAAAATACATACATACTAAAATACAATTCAACCAATGTATTTGGAAAAATTTATAAAAAATATTTTATAACAATACTACTTCTTGGACAAAATTTATTTTATAAAAAATAATGAATACATTACAATTTCTTTTAGGCATGGCAACAGGACCCGGACCCGAACCTATGAGTACCTGCTCAAATCCGTCCTGATTTTAATGGAAAAAAATCAAATTTTTAGGGTTCGGGTTCGGGTTCGGGTTTTCCCTGGTAGTCAAAAGCAGGGGCGGGTATGGGGTTAATGATATTCGCCCCGGCCCCGCCCCCGTCCCCATCCCATAATAAATAATATTAAAAAAATAAAAAATATATTATTTTCTAATTCTTTAATTGAATTGATTGATTTTGTTTTATAATTTTAAAATTATGATCCCATATTTTAAATGTAAGTTTGTTATTATTATTTTTTTGTTATGTAATTAACTTTTTTGTCCGATTTTTAATAAAAAAAAGTTATATTATTTTTTTATTTTTAAAATTTTAATCAAATAGCAGGGGCGGTGTGGGGCGGGGAAAACTCAACCCCTAGCGGAGACGGAGATGAGGATGGGTTTTAAAACCTGACGGGGATCTGGGGCAGGGAATGCAATATCTGCCCTGCCCTACCTCATTGTCATGCCTAATTTCTTTTCTTAAGATACGCTTAAGTTACACACTTTTTTCTTATTATTTTAAAATATATATCTTTTACCCCTCGAAAGATTAATATATATTACATTTTAATATATTTTAATGTGAATAAGATTTTATACATCTTTTCTGTTGTTATTTTTTCATAATTGTTAGCTAGTTTTGAGGACCTTAGAAGATGAATTTTCAAAATCAATAGTATAGGTATTTAAAATTTCATTATACTTTCTGAAATATTAAAACTAATAATAAAATGTCCAAAATTAGCTACTAATAACATTGAATGTTATTAAAATAAACAAAATAAAATGCTATTGGAAGATATATTCATAATTGGAGATTTCTTTATATTGAAAAAAATTTGAGTATAATCCAAATCCAATTTTGCCCATAAACTGATTTAAAAACTAGTCTGAATCCAACTTGGTTGAAAACCAAATTAGTTTCTTTTTTAGTTTTTCATAAGTGGTTTAATTTTAAAACTGTGCATATATTTGATTTAAATTTGGTTTGATTTGATTTTACACAATACCAAATGATGTATACCCACAAGCCTTGCCAAGGCCCACTCTTTCTGTTTTGGACTGACGATCAAAGCAATGCGAGGGTAAACTTAACTTTGGTCTTTTGCTATATTCACTTCTCTCTTCTTCTCTTTTTGCTAAATACGTTACTATTTTTTTTTCTAATTTATTATCATATATATCTTTTATATTTATAACATTGATACAAATTCATTATTATAGAATTTAATTTTTAAAATAATATTTTGTTTTTAAAATTTTAGAAAGTACATTCCAAAACACAATTCTATAGAATGTACAGGATTTTAACATTTTAAAAGACTATTTAGGTATTAAAAAAATTATAGATTTTAAAAGATTTTATAAAAGTGTAATGACTTTTAAGATTTTTTTAAAAGACTTTTAAGATTAGGATTTTGTATATTTGATTTTAATAAATTTATAATACATGAATTCATCGGATTTAAAAGGATTTTACAAATCTATAAGATTTTAAAGAAGTCTGTGAATTTTTTAAAAAATATTCAAAATTATAATGAGTGGATGAAAAAGACAACAAATAAATGATAAAATATAGATTAAAAATAGAGTAAAATCGATTAAAAAAAAAATTTAATCTTCTAATAAAGGTAGTTGTTTTTAATTTCATATATTCCTTTACAACATTTCTCCACCTATTCATAACAACATACCAATATCCTATATAAGTGTCATGATGTATATGTAATTTGTTTCAATGTACAATAATGTTATTTGTACTATTCGAACTTGATAAGTCTCCATACTCGATAGCCGATCGAATAGAGTATTCGGATTTAGAGAATCTATTATATTTAATTAAGATAAGAGGAAAACTCTATTTTCTACCAAATAGAGAGCAATATCCCTTAAAACTTATAGTATATGTTATTAGAGAAAAGATAAAATAAAATCATATTATTTCTTATTTACATTATTTTAGAAGGAAATTGACATCTTATTATCTAATTTTACCTCTATAAAAGGGATAATCAAGATTTAGATAAATCAACTATTAATCCAACCTAGATATTGATATTTGCCTACCTTTGCGACTCTTACTTGAGAGTCGGAGTATCTTTGCAGGTACACCCTACCGTTATTTGTGGAGGAGCTCATGGAGGAACGCCAGCGTGAAAAGATTCTACCAAATTCGGTAAGAACATTTGGCGGCCACCATAGGGACGAAGGATAACCTCTATTTTGACCATTACATCATAAATGATTGCAAAAAGCGATAACACCAATGTGGTCAGCCATTGAAACCAAACACTAAGGCATGCTTCCACCATGCTTGAAATGCTTGTCATAGGAACATCTGAAGAGGGGAACCCGACGAATGGTGAAAATATCCTGCATCAGGAGCCTGATAATCATGTTATGATAGTCGCCCTGCAAAAGGAGATGGACACGCTGAAACAAAAAAGTGCACAGGAGATGGAGAACCTTTGAAAGGAGAACATTGATCTTAAGGAGTAGTACTTGAAGCTTTAGGAAGATCAGAATGTAATCTCAATTTCAACCACTACTACGCACCGAACTCACTATACTAGGACCTAGCAAGTAGACATGATGTGGAGAGAAGGAACTTCGTGGTCACGCAACCAACCCGAATAGCAGCAATTGTCGAAAACCATCTTCATCCCTTTCTTGACAGAATTATGGAAGCATGACTCCCACCTAGATAGAAGTTGTTGACCCTTAATCGTTATGATGTGGACATATTCGTCATGCAAAAAAATCTATTTATGAATGACAACACAATCATGTGCCAAGTTTTCCCTATGACATTGAAAGGTACAACACTCCACTAGTATACTCGGTTAATGAGAAACTCCATTGACTCGTTTGCGACACTTATCACGTGCTTTGGTGATCGATATGTGACGAGCATAACACACCACCTGACAGTTGTGGCACTCGCCAACATCAGACAAAATGAAGATGAATCGCTCTATGATTTCATGGAGAGGTTCTCATCAGTCTCAGTACGGATTCAAAACTTGAACCCATAAGTCATGCTTACCTTAATGATTATAGCACTGAAGTTAAGTCCCTTTTTGGACAACCTATGCAAGAAACCTCCTACAACATTGGACGAGTTGAGAGCAAAAGTTGTTGAATTCATTCATATGGAAGAAATTACCAAATTTAAGGAGAAAATGTGTGTAGAGCCTTCCAGAAAACCAATGAAACGAGAGGTGAAAATCGAGAGATTATAATCAAGAAAAATCTAGAGACAATAGACCACCTCGGTCCAAGTTTAGCCATTACACCCCATTGACGGAGAGTCGAAGGCGAGTACTGGAAGAAGCTTGCAATACCAAGTTGATCTAGTTGTCGGCTAATAATCGACCTCCACATGGAACAGACAAATCTAAGTACTATCGATATCACCAAGTCGCCAATCATACCACTAAAGATTACACTACCCTGAAGGATAAGATCGGAAAATTGATCCAGAAGGAGCACCTACAGAGGTTTGTCAAAGACCAATCACGTGATCAGAACCGGGTGCGAGATAGGAGCCAAGAACACAATAGAACTCGCAAAGCAATAGAAAAGCACCACGTCCGAATGAGAACCCTTCCCCCAAAACTTGAGTTCGAGGTGTGATCAACACAATAATTGTACTACTCGGATTTGGTAAGCCTTCATACTCGATACCCAACCAAGTAGACTATTCAGATTCAGAGAATCTGATAGATTTAATTAAGATAAGAGGAAAACTTTATCTTTTATCAGAAAGATAGGGATATTCCCTAAAACCCGATAGTATCTTTATAGAAAAACTTACATCCAAACATGCCCAAAATCAACAGCATAAAACATTGCCACGAGCCATCCAATTAAGCAAATCAGCACTACCTCACGATAACATCCTTACTACACAGCCCACAACTAACATCTATTTAAAATGCATTAGACAACTACCCCGGTCCAAGTGGCATACATACAGAGGGAAATCAAAGTCTTTTATATTTACACTACTACAAATAGGCCCCTTAACGACACACATGCTACGACGGTTCTTTAATAACCGTCTTTGTATGTGAGGCGGTGGCATATTTGCAATTAAATGGAAGTTTACAAGGACGATTTTTAAAAACCCGTCGTGGAAGGGGATCAAAGAAGACGGTCTTTCAAGAACCGTCGTCGTTTTTGCCACATACAAAGACGGTTTTTTAAAAACCGTCTTTGTTTTATTTGTAATTTCAATTAAAAAAAATAAAATTAAACATTGTTATTCAAAGGAAAAACGCGCGTTCCCTAGCCGGCTCCCTTTCTCTTTACCCCTTCTCCCTTTCATTCAGAACCATTTGTGACTCTTCTTCCTTCTTCCTTCTTCCTTCTCGCTGAGCTCCATCTTCTCCATGATTACCAGCTCCACCACCTCGGGCCATCTGCCAAGCTCGTCGCCCTCGGCCTCTCATCCAGGAAGAATCTCCGCATTAAAAAGCACATTGTCGTCGTCGAGAATCGCGACTCCGTGGACGCTGACTGCCGGAAGAATCCTGCAGGTCTGGGTGGTTGCCGCGGGGAATCTCGACATACTGAGGTGTGAGTTCTTTGAGCAGTATGAGAGGGCTGGGTCATCTGGGGTTCTGCCTCATAGGCATTGCAAGTTGGGGCTTTTGGTTTTGATTGGGTTAGGATGTTAAATACTTGATTGTTCTTTGATTATTTTGGAGTTTTTGGATTTTGTGGTTTATTGAAAGATTGAATTTTAAGGTTTTGAATGTTCACTAATTTTAAAATGTTCAGAGTTTGTGGCTGGTTGGTTTGATGAATTGATTACTTTTGAGTTATTCTTAAAAATTGATTTTGTGTTCCTTTAGTCTAGAATTTTTTGGTCTAGATTGATTTTTAAGGATGATGTGACTATTATTTGTTGAGAAGCAGTGGCCGCTAGTGGATCATTGGTGCCAGTTCTTGCAGGTAATATACTTGATTATTATACACCTTTTTAACTTTCTCGAGTTATGTTGTGAAGCTTTCTTATTAGGATGGCTCTCAGTGGGATATGTTAATACTCGATCATTTTACTTAAATTGATTATTTTGATACTACATACTCAGGCTCGGCATAACAAAGCAATATATAGGGACACATGGTCTCAGCTTTTGGAGTTTGCAAAGGTAAAATAATAAACTATTCATCCTTACAGTAAACATAGTCAATGGTGCCCTCTTAATGTGAATGAACACTTCCTGTCTTGATAGGGATTTATTGTTGCATGAATATATCTATATCCATGCTTGATCTATGGTTCTCTGTCTTTTATTCTGTTTTTCTCATTTTGTTTGCATATGATCATCTTGCACTTGTGGCTAGTTATAGTATCCAAGCTACTTCATTTTAAATCATGCTCTTTGCGTATAATCATTTTAAATCATTATTTTAAATCAAGCCTTTTAGGTAAGAGCTGGAACGTCAAGAGCAACTATTTGGTACTTAAAAAAATGATATTCCAAGATGACCGAGGAAAGCAACAGCCGGGTTAGCTATTTTACTTTTTGGCAGTTTTATATATATATATATATATATATATATCTCATGAATGGATCATTATATTCCAGCTTTTATCATTTTTATCATGATTTTGATAGCCTAGATATGTGATATTCATCCTTTATTATCTACAGGATATGTTTCAGCAGTCATTGTAATTCCATATTTGGTACAGTTTTTGCTGTGTAATGCTCATCAGATTTACTTGTTAACTGTGAATTGGTTGAGACTTAATGTCCTGTGCCAATCACTATAATGGAGCAACAAATATTTAGACAATTTTTATGTAGATCATTGTCAAAGAAATAATTCTCAATTGCATTTTGTGCTTTAGATTGTATCATTTTTTGAGTTGCTTCATGTGATGTGACTAGGCACTAGGATTTAGTCATGGTTTAAGTAAATATTTGTGGACATGTGCTAGTCAATCAAAAGCACAAGATCTATTAAAATAATAATAAAGCTTGTGCTGAAGTTATTTAAATATTATTCGGAGTTTTTTTTATTTGTTTTGCCTATCGGCATTGTGCTCATGTAAGAGTTGTTTTAGGGAGATATTGCATAGATAATTGAGTCCAAGAAGCTTCAGACAACTATGGCTCACAGATATGTTAATTAGAAAGATTGTGATTATTAGAAATGTTCATGTGTGGCAGCCGTTTTCATTTCATGTTAATCTCATCTTTGATTTATGGGCAATATTTGCCTGTAAAATATTCCTCTGGACCTAAAAGCAAGAATCTTGTCATATAGGCAAGTTCTGGGACAGGTTAATATTGCATGGTTTACTGTATCCTTTTCATGAACAGACTAATTTTTGTTGGCTTCTTTGTTACTCAAGAGTGGAGAATTGAATTGGTCCTCTCTGTTACGTTTAATGTGCACAAGAAGTTAATGGGTATGAATAATCTGAAATTATGCACTGCCTGCAGGATGATATGGAGCACTGGCGAGACATTTTCCTTACTGAAATTATACTTGCTCTTAAAGAGGTAATGCCCTATTCATTGTTGAAAGTTTTTAGTTTCCAACGGACGTGAGACTGGCCAAGAGTGTTAATAAATATTGTCCATTAATTACTATGTGATATATTTGATAAATGCCTATTGTTTTATGTCTTTAAATTTTTAGTGTCTCTGTTGTGATCTTGATGTATACTCATTAAAGACATTGCTTCTACTTTATTTATAGGGTGAGATGGCTTTTCTTGTGTTTGATATGGCAATACGCAGTTGGTGATGATTTTGTATGTGCTTTAAACTATTGTGTGCATATAGATTGTGTTGACAAAAGGATCACAAGATGCTTGGCATGGGGATTACTTGTTCTTTCCAATAGCTTCTAAGCTTACTTCTTGATGTTACCCTTGCAGGCTAATAAAAAAACCAGGAACAGGGCTTATGATATTCTTGTTGAAATTGCCCGTGCATTTGTGGATGAAGAGAGAGGTGGGAATAGAGAAAGCTTGAATAATTTTTTTCAGATGGTAAATATCCTATTTAAAGTTGTTCTTTTATCATTAATGTAAAACAATGACTATCACTCCGCTTCTTATATTTTGTTTGACTTGATATCATCCTCAATTGTTTTTGTGTTGTTTCATGAGCTCAGGTTGCTGGACACTTTACTGGGGAAACTCCACATATGGTTCCAACCACTGAAGCAGCAATGGCAGTAGGCCCCTCTCTTATGACAATTTTTATTGTATTTGGAGGGTACTATGTCAATCCTAAGAATACCCCAATCATCTTCCATTGGATTCCTAATGTTTCTTTGATTAGATGGTAAGCACAGTTCTGATTTATGAGTAAGCAAGGAGTTAACTTCAACTATATAGCATGTACTAGGAAACAGAACTTTATTGATATACTTGCAGAGTTTAATCAGGGACTTTCATTCAATGAATTGAGTGGTCTTCAATTTGGCCATCAACATTCATTTGATATTCAAACTGGAGAACAGGTGAGAGTAGAGACATCAATCTTTTTATTTCAATTGGAATAACAAGTTTGATAGAATTGGGAGAAAAGGGATATATTGTGACCACTGGACACCAAAAGTTTAGAGAAATTTTATGAAATATTAAAAAGGAAAAACAAGTTGGCGAAAATGGTTCCTTTTGGGTTTTGGACAAGATGCACAAGTGAGGGAGGAAAAAAATCCTGTAATCCTATAAGCTGGCCTGACAGAATAGACTAATCACCATCAATTTTGAATGAACTTGTATGTTATATTATTGAAATATAGTTGATGCTTGAGTAGTTTTGCTTTTATTCTCTCTTAGAATATTAAGCTGGACTTAGAATATGCTATCATTCAACAACTTCTGTTTTAAGTTGAAATTAGCATGTGATTTCATGTCATCTCTTCTTGGATAATTGTTCGTAGAATATATAATATCACACAATTTCATACAAAATAAGGATTTGCTTTTCCACTGTCAGAATATATGTGCTTTCTTGAATGCTGATCCAGCTCACTTTGGTATTCCCTTCCCTTTTTACAGGCACTAGAGTGTATTTCACTTTAAGAGAAATAAATAATTGCTTCTCATGGCCAAAGGTAAAAATTGATTGTACATAAAAAGGTAAAAATTGATGATAGTGGTGCAACCAAAGGATGGTGCATAAAATTTTGCTGCAATGCAAAACTGAACTTCGTCAATCATAGTAGAAAAATTGGTTATGTGTGAAAAGAAATGGTTTCTATTTCTTTTTATGATTATGTGTGAAGAACTTGTAGATAAAATGAAACTGTAGGTACCCTGTAGGCCTTACTTAAATTTTCGAGCTTTATTTCTTTTTTTGTGAAATCACATTTCAAACCTTGATTAAGCTAAATGCCTAAAAGCTGAAATTTTAAATAGAATTATCAAACAATCGGTAACTTATCCCTCCATTCATGCAGAACAATTTGGTGGCCCAACTTAAATGGTTGTTTCCTTTCTTATTCTTCTCTGTTACTAGGCTAAGACTACAATATGCAAAATGCTTTCATGCTGTGATATATATTAGCAAGGGGTTTAGGCATTTGGCATATAAATTAGATACTTTTCCTTTCCGATATATTTGAAATCTTTTTCTTAACAACATGTTGTGTGCTTTTTGTAGACGAAAACAATGGATGAGAAAAGCAAACTCAAACAAGAACAAGAGCAATTTCAGGTACCTTGAACTTATTAGTGTGGCTGTAATAGTAGTGATTGAAAATGTTAATATCTTCGCGTGACTGCAGGCTGAACTTAAAACCATGCGTCAGGCTGCACTGTGGAGAAGATCTTAAGGTGAGTTCCATATTGTAGAGTGTTGTTGTTAAGTTAGTTCAGGTCACTTTTCTGCATAACATGCTTAATATGTGAATGAGTGATATGAATTTAACTTTGATAAGGGAAAGAATTGGAAAGAGGATGGAAAAACTGAAAGGGTTATCTTGTGATAGAGATACTTGTAGCACCAGTCCCCCAAAGTAAAACATGAAAAGAAGGTTGTTGGAGTGGGTGTGGAGGAAAATTAAGAGCAAAATGAAAATCTGTTCATTCCATTGGGGCTTAATGGTGGAGTGGGTAGTGATAGTGTGCTTAGTTTGTGGTCTTTGGAATGACTTTAGTGGGATGTACTTTTGCTTCTTGCTGGTATTGAATAGTTGTCTTGTGACATTTGAGGTTGGAAAATTGGTCTGGCATGAACAAACATGCCCCTCTTGGTTTCATTTGGGCACATTCCCTCCCATATATTTTTCGGTTTTACTTTTCTTTCTTGAAAGAAGAGGATTGGCAGTTGGGTGCTATTACTTGTGAACTTTGTTATCTTATTACTTTTCTTATGTCTCCATTCATTGCCTGTGACATCTTTATATGTGAAATTGATGTAATTTTGAAGACCTTGGTGGATGAAGAAAAGATTTGTAGTATACTGTGTCCATTCTTCAAACACAAGCAGTGAAAAACATTATGGTGTTCTTAGAGTCTAAAATGCTAATTAGTTTTCCAAGTGACACTCATTAGTTTTTTCCCAATTTCAGATATTATTGCTGGACAGGTTCTACTCTCCAGAATAGTAAGTTTTCTTCTCTTTTTTTCCCAATCTCACACGTTTTTGTTGCTGGGCATACAGAATATCCTAACAAAAGTATACAAGGTATGCACATGATAATAATGGTGTAGAAATGAGAAATTTAGGATTTTTTTCTAAATGAGTTTCAGAACAGAGGTTTTAGTATCTCCACAGTGTGCAATTGGATTTGCTGTTAACTTCTACATGCAATTTTCACTTCTTATCTTACCTTTCTATTCCCTCACACTCCCGAATCCTCCTCATATACATATGTGCCTATACTCATTATAATATATAATTTCATCATATTAGTCTTTATTCTAGATTGAAGAGTTGGAGAAATAGAATCTACAGTCCAAGCTACCTCCAAGAGATTGAACGTTCCCAAGTCACTGTTAATTGAAACCTCCACAACTGAGCCCGAGGATGATGAAAGGCTGGATCATCAATGTCTTTTGTATTCATAGCGTGAAGTAGATATAGCTCCTTTTAATTCTTCCATGGAGTCACATATTATAATGTCCAGTCTCATAGAACAAGCATCTCTTCATAGTGTTGCATCCACTTAAATAATAAGGTAAGTGTTGGGAGAATCCAAGGTCGGTCTTGATATTTTTGGTACCTGAGCAAACCAAAAAATTGAAAATATTAAAATTTTATTTGTGATCTATTTTGTGACAAGATAAATAAATAAATTTTATTTTAATTTAAATACTTTTGTACAAATTATTAATTATTCATGTAGTTAATAACAACTTTGACAATAATATTAATTATTCGTGTTATCATTACATTAAATAATCTTGAATGTAAATGAATTATTAATAAATTTTGTAACAAAATAATTCAAGATAGATAATATTTCAATAATTATGAATGCATATTTTTTTTGTTTGCTCATGACAATAAAGATGGATCTATCGGACCATGAGAATTATTATATTTTAAAAAAGTTTTAATTTTTATTATTTTCTTTTATATTCATTACTTATCACTCTTTATATTTTATCCTAAACTGAACAAGAATAATTCTTTAGACTTATGTTGATATGACTAAATTATAATATTATATAAAAATATAATACTTATGTAGATTAAATAAAAAAACTGATGTACTCTAAATATGGGACCTTGAACGGTTGTCCACCTTAACCGTGTTCAGGCCATCACTGGAAAAATCCAAGGAAGCTGAGTCAATGTGTACTGAATTCTCTTTTAAACATATTAATTCATGACATAAATTTATCACTGAACTAAGATTATATAAACATGACAAGGTTAGCCCGTATTTGTACATGTGATTTTTGTTTACATTGGACTGGTTTACAAGTACAAGATCGTATTTGGTCCAAGTCCTGAGCTAGCTTTGTCACATCTCCAACAAAGGAAAGGATTAATTAGGAGACTTTGACTCTATCCTTTTATTTTTATTATTAAATTATATATATATATATATATATATATATATAATGTGCACTATTAATTAAAAATAAAGCTTAACTGGAATCTGACCTATGTAGAAAAGAGCAAATTTAAGCTTCCTCCAAAAGCAAAACAGGCCCAAGGTTAGCCCAAATGAGACACCAATGTAACGGAGGAAGATCTGTTGTAGGTTTTACGTTTTCTTCGATTAGTGATACCTGAAATCATGGAATTAATACAAAAAAGGTATATACTTAAAAGCAAACAATAACACATCAAATATAGCTTGTTGTCTTTCTTCAGCTCTGAATTTTCTAGTGTTGCTGCATTTCATTTCTTTTATTATCTTAAAGCATTATGCTCTATTCTGTGTTGCTGAGAAGAATTCTATTTCTGCATAGGGGAAATAATAATATTATTGTCCTAGACTTTTTCTACAATGGAGTTGGGAAGCATACTCATTTTCTTCAGCACAAGAACATTTTGATCACTAGAGCCACTGTCTTTCTTGCCAAAGGTATGCTCCATTTCGATTCAAAAGGGTACTAAAGTAATGATGTGTATATATGCTCTTTGCGCATGATGTACATATTATTGGTGCATGATGTCTTTGGTTGTACTTTGTTATATGTCTTTTCTTAATACGTATATATAATTAATTAGCATCTGCTCAAGTATGTATATATATAATTAATTTCTTAATACGTATATAGTTCTTAAAAGCTTAGGAAAAATTATTAGCCATATTATTATAGTATTCTGCTTCCTTAAAATCTTCACTAGCATTGAAGATTGAGTTTGTCCAGTTTTTCACTTTACATTATCACAAGAAAGAACTAGGAAGAATGGGAGTTCAGCAAAAGGACACGGTAATCAGAAATTACAATTGATCCTCTTGTTAATGACTAAAATTATTTTTTCCACTGTTAACATAGAAATTTAGATAAACCAATTTTTGGCTTAAATTTTGTCCTGTGCAATACATACTATTTGTGTTAACATAGAAAGCAATGCAAATGATGCCTTTGCTTCCAATTATAAGTTTGGTGACTGTGAATTGCAAAGAACTACTCAAGTCTTTACCTTATTTTCTGTATTATTCTCATATGTCTAAAAACCAGTTTTGAGATTTGAGTTATCATTCAAAGAACTACTCAAGTGCTCAGCAATTCTATGCTTCTTCCGGTTACTGTGTGAGTATACATTGCTCTCTATTCTGCCTTTACTTCCATTAGTATCCAATTGGGTCTAACTCAGTTGTTCCACCGGTGTAGGATGAATTGTTGTGGGCTGCCACTTGGCTGCACCTAGAAACCCGCAATGAATACTACATTTTAAATCATGGACAACAAATATGGAAGGAATTGGTTGGGCGGTAAAAGAGTTCTCTTAAATAAATAAATATGCTGGTGTGCAGATCCTTCTATCAAAGGTAAATTATTTATGGCAACTTAATTTAAATCCATTTTATGTTCTGAAAGTATAATAGTTATGTTTAGAGAGATATTTATTAAAATTTTGTTCATGAAAAAAACCATATAGTAGCATCATTTGATCCACGTACCAGACCCCCGATGAGAAAGGACTTTTTTTGTTGTCATGTGAATCCATGAATTTTTTTTTGTGTATATGGAAATCAAAATGTGTTGTTACTGTGTATCCTCACACCAAAGAATCATGCAATAAATGGTTCCAACTCAATTTGTAGGTGTTACTAGAAGGAAAGGCTGGTGCTTACTCTGCTACACTAAAGCAATACCTGGCTAAGGCAGAATATTTTACCTGCTCTTGCTTGCAAAAGAATGATGTTTACAATGTCCAAAAAACACCAGGTTAGATGCTCTTTGTTCTCTGTTTTGCTTCTTGCTCCAAGGGTTCTTTTTTTATTTATTATTGTAGCTATAGGAGGATGAGCAACAATTTCAATTTAATGTCTTCGTAGAAAAAAATAACTCGTGCACAGTAGGTGTATAGCTCGACCTTTATAACTTCCAATGTGAGATCCTGATAACCTACATAGGCCATCTTTGATGGTAACAACCAAGTAATGAATCTAGTATGTTGTTTTGATATTGCTGGAAGCACAAGGGAATGATTTGGGTACTCTGTTTTATGCGGGCTTAAGCTCGACCCATTAAATCTTTTAGGATTTACTATTCATACTTACCTTCTTGATGAATCCGATAGCTCATACCCATTTAGGCACTAATACTATCTGTTTGGTTTTGGATTGTACAATGACTGAGATTGATAACACAGCTTGATGAGTATGATTTTTTATATATATTTTTTATGATTCATGAAACTTTCGTGTGGAAAATGTTAGGTAAAGGAAAGGGAATCACCCTGAGAGATATACCTTGACAGCTAGGAAGAAAATGATACATGTGTCCATGATTTTATCTGTAAGGGTTAAATGATTCCATGTAATGGTTCTCGGTAATTGTTGTTATTTTCATAAGTTCAATTTTTATATGGGAATTATCTATATGTTCAAAAAAAAAGGGTAAATTTAGATGAAAGCAGTGTGGTTTCTTAGAAGAGAGGTTCTAATATTAACTGTTAACCACTTTACTTCTTGCCAGAGTTTTGTAATGCATGCTAAGAATATTGACACAGAAACCAGACTGGTAGGGGGGAAACCAATATTAATTGTAATGAAGAGAAAATTCTTGGAACATAGGGATATAAATAATTATTTATTATAATCATGATTATTTTAATACAAACCTTTTTTCTTGGTCTATGAAGTAGTAACGCTTTCCCATTAGTCTTACCTTGTGTTTGTTGTTTCCTTTGCAGTGTTTGAGCGGTTTGAACAAGCACCTAAACAAGATGGATCACTTAGCTTCTTGATCATTGGACATTGGGGAAGAAAAACAGCTTTCAACCAAATTTTAGATTATGTTTCATGCTATAAAGTAGGATGTTTGTTTTAATTATGTTATATACATTCATTTACATTTAATATAATGTTGCATGGTATTTTATTTAATTTTGTGTTAAATTAAATTTACAGTGTTAAGTTGAATTTCAAATTTTAGTGTACTAACAATTTGGTTTTTTATTTATTTTATAGAATAAAATCACTTCAATGTGGTTTATTTTTTAAATTCATTTGGTAGTATATCTAGAAACCAATTTCGAAACAAAAAGAAAGGAGATGCGTCTACAAAAAAAAAAGTAATAAACAAAATAGGGAAACAAAGACGGTTCTTCCAAAGACCATCTTCGTAAGTGGACAAACAAAGACGGTTTTCGGAATAACCATCTTCTTAACTTATTTTTTTAATAAAAAAATTTAAAAATACAGAAACAAAGACGGTTCTCCATAAAACCGTCTTTGTATGGTCACCTACAAAGACAGTTTTCGTAGAAACCGTCTTCTTATCTTCGTTTGCAAAAAAAAAAAATAAGAAAATAAAGAAACAAAGACGATTTTTCTAAAAACTGTTTTTGTAAGTTCACCTACAAAGAAAAATCGTCTTCGTATCTACAATTTAAATAAATAAAAAAATAAAAATAACAGAAACAAAGACGATTTTTCTAAAAATTGTCTTTGTAAGTTCACCTACAAAGACGATTTTTTCAAAAATCGTCTTCGTATCTACTATTTAAATAAATAAAAAAATAAAATTACAAGAAACAAAGACGGTTATTACAAAACCGTCTTTGTAACACAACATACAAAGACGGTTTATGAAATAACCGTCTTTGTTTGTCCTCGAAAAAAAAAAAGCGATACGAAGACGGTTTTTAGAACCGTCGTCGAAAGGTCCACCTTACAACGACACGCGCATAAATGACGGTTCTAGAACCGTCATCGTATATGTTCTAGAACCGTCGTCGTTTGTTCCGTTTGTAGTAGTGTTACCTTGCACCAGCTCCAAGCACGATAGCGGGCTGCATCAAAAACACGTTCAACAACCATGCTCCTTGAAGATTATTTGGTTCCACCTTCGCAGTCAGGACCACACTTGAAATGACGCACTCTCCATGATCATTGATTTGTTTTGTTGAAAGTAATCCCTTTTGAAATGCATATGTTTCTAATCAGATTATCTTTGACGGGAGAATTAAGAAAAAAACCTGCAACGGCTAGAAAAAGAAAGAAAGAAAAAGCATGCATGTGAAAATCGTAAGGGTTTTTGGTGGGATTGTTTCTATTTATATTTTCTATTATCTAAATTATCTAAATTTATATATTTTTAAACATCACGTGACTTTTGATAAGTTTTAAGAAATCTTAAACTCATATGAATAGATTTTATTATACTCTTTAAAAAATTCTAATTTTCTTAATTGGATACCATAAAATTTATTTTTATTATTTAAAATTTTGATCGAATATCTCAAAACTTTTTTTGTTAACAGAAAATCTTTCTAGTATTCAATAAAGACTTTTTAAAGCTTGTTTAGGTCCAACACAATTCGTTTATAAGGAAACTGGGGCCTTTTTTTATTTATTTTTATCTTTTTATGAGTAATCTGGTGTCCGATTTTATGGCTACAACATATGTTAAATTAATTCCTTGATCCTTGGTTTCTCTGTTAGATCAAAGTTGGATTTGAGGTCCAGACTTATAGATATATTGCGGCATTTTGGGTCATCAAAAGGTAAGTGTTGAGTATTTTCATACCTTAGAGAAAAAAAAAGTTAAGTTGATATTCAGTGTGATAAAAATCCTGGATCAGGTTGGCTGTAATCGTTTTTGGACTAGATTGCATATTTTGAGTTTTTCTTTCATAATTTTTTTTTAAAAGGATAAATGATGATTTTATTCTTTTATTTTATTTATTTGTTCAAAATAATTCTTTATCTTTTAAAATTTTACTTTTATCTTTTATTTTATTTAAAATATTCAAAATGATAATTTATCTTTTAAAGAGTTCACTTTGATAATTTATTTTATTTAAAAGAATCCTTCAAATATTTAAATATATTCAATTTTGTTCTTCAAATAACACTCAGATAGATAGTTAAAGGATTATTTTGAATATTTTAAATAAGATAAAGTACCAAAATATTTTTTTTAAAAATAAATAATTATTTTGAAAATTTTAAATAAGATATAAGATGAAAATAATTTTTTTAATAGGTGAAGGATTAAACTAAAAAATAAAGGGCCAAATAATCATTTTGCTTTTTTTTTTTTTTTAATTGTTGTCCTTGTCATTTTTCCAAATAGATCGTGTTGTCATTCTTTGCTCTTTATTTATTACTTTAAGTTTAAGGGACATGAGTTGATTTGAGTTGGATTAACTATATTAGTCATTTAAATTGGACCAAATACTTCATTTTGAATTGGGTCAAATTTCTATATTTTTCTAAGGACTCAAACCAATCTATTAGATTAATGACGGGTTAGAACAAATTCATCAGGTAGAAAACACTTAAATGTTGTCTTAAATTTTTTAAAATGAAGTATTGAATAAAATACAACTAAATAAATACAAAAATATATGAATTAAAATTAAGATAAATCATATCGGTGAATCAAATCATCAATTTATGAAAACCGATAAAGTCAGATTCAACTCAAACAACATCAAAACCCAAACAAATGTGTTTGTGTCCATTCAGCTTCATGAGTTATCTGAATCCATTAACACTTCTATTATGTGGAGGGACAAAATTTTAATTTTTTTTATTTAAAAACAGAATATTAGCTTTGTGTGTTTAAAATGTAATTTAAAAAAATGTTCTCAAAAAATAAAGTTCTTTAGGAATATCTTATACTCATAGTTTTTCAGAAAATCATTTCAGTGAAAGGTTAATTAAAATAAAATTTTCTTGAATTGAGAAGAAAAATTAATAATGTAAAAATCCAACAGTATCCTTATTAGTTCATTTAACATAGTTATTTGAAAATTTGAAAAATCTTCATATTTAATTAAATATTGTAAAAAATTAAATTTAAGAATAAGAAACACTAATAACAAATATTCATAGTTTACTAATTTTTATTAAAAAATATAAAATATATAGTGTTGATTTTAGAAATATATTAAATGCTATACTTTTTAATACTTTTATTTTTAATTATTTTAAAAATCTTCAAGTTCTAATTAATAAATCATTTAAGAATTTTATTGTTATAATATGTAAGAAATGTTTTTCTGAAAAACTAT
>PYAF01001118.1:788837-812548 GCA_007407185.1 Glycine tomentella | reverse complement strand
AATTCTTAAATTGATTTCAAATGTATGTAATTTTGTATTCCATTTAAATTGTATAATTTTGGTGCTGAAATTTGTATTCCATTTAAATTGAATTTAAAATTAAATAATATTTCTTAATTAGATGTGGCACTAATCAAGCTATATTCATGAATAAATTTTCAATCAATAATCAAATGTTTAATCAATTGATAAATAATTTCTTGAATAAATTGATAATTTAATTATTACCTTAAATATTAATTCAGCAATTAATTTTCTTAAAAGATTATTATATTTATAAATTTTAAAAAATCATGTCATCAATATGTTTGGTAATGATAAATAAAATTATATTATATTTTTGGTGTTGTCAATTTTTTTTGCTAAAATTTATATTCAATTTAAATTGGTGAATAATGTGTATAAATTTTGATAATTAAGAATTAGCATTTAAAAGCTGATTCCTAGCAATCAATCATGATAATTTCATTTATTATAATTTTAAAAAATAATTTCAATTATTATAATTTTAAAAACAAATTATTATTTCAAATAAATTATATAACTTTTAAAAATATCATTTTCCTATTTATATAATATAGATGTGAAGGAAAAAAAAGTGAGGGCGTTTAAGTTATCACATAATAGTCTAAGTTAATGATTCATGTGATTACATCATCAATTTATCACATCACTTAATTTACGTTAATATCCTGTATGTCAAATGCATCTATATCCTCACTAGTTATTTCGGTTTTTTAATAGTGGTTTTAATTATAGCCTCATAGGACAAAATGAAAAGAAATTAAGTATAGGGGAACATATGAAAAAAAATATATATTAAGTAAAATATACAAAATGTGCTATTAAGCTACTTTTTAAAAATATGAGTAAAGAAAAATATAAGTAAAGGTTGACTATAAGATTTATTAACTATAAATATCAAATTTATCTAAACTTTAATATGCACAATCATCATTAAAATAATATCGAAACATTTAATAATTTAATTATTGGAATTTAATATATACATTTTTTTACTGTGGATTTAATATATACATAGTATTATTAAGTAAAACAACTTTACAAAATTACTCTCAGACACAACGTATAATTTGAACACTCTCTCTCTTGAAGATCTCCAATTTACCTGCTTTTAATGATAATTATAACTTTAACTTATTTTTGTTATTTGACTTGTGTAAAATACAATTATTTTAATTAATCATCTGGACTAATTATTTTAAAAAATTTAACAGAGAACATTTTAAGCGTGATATTAAGGAATGACAATTATATCTATTTATGTTTGTACAAAAATGTGAAGAAAAAAAATAGAAAAGTTAGAACTATTTATGTATTGGAGGGAATTTATTTGTACTCTATTAACTTATTCTTTGACGCCATCCAAGAAAAATTACATACCAAATTAGAAAAAGTCAAATTATAATTTATTATTTTTCTAAACACATTCCAAGAAACTACAATTTTCTTACGATTTCTTTTATATGTTTTCAAAACCTTTTAAACAAACCCGTACTTAATAATAATGGTTCAAAAATGTTTTATTTATTAAGTTACAAAAACTATTTAAAAATTGAAACAAAACATATTTGATTTACAAATAATAGGAAAAAAAATATTATATTTTACTAGTGCACACACTCCATACATGTGTGATTTTTTTATAAAAATATTATAAAGAAATATCAGACAGAAGAGGAAGAGAGGAATATAGAATAGAAAATAGATTTAACATATATTCATTAAAACAATAATAAATTTTGACAAACGAGAAATTAAAAGAGAGAGAATAAAAATAAAATAAATTACAAAACATTTAAAGTAGTAAAACAGGAAAAAATATAAAATGGAATACTGTCTTTATTATTATTATTATATATATTATAGATTATAGATTTAAGACTTTGAATAAGTTCATATAATTTAATTAAAAAAATGTGTGAAAAAAAAATTTAAATCACAACCCGTAACTACCATATATGGATAGTTATTAGAAAAACAATTGATGTATGTATTACTTAGAAAACATAATGCATAGCAAACTTTGAGGCTTCTATAAAAAAGAGAGTAAAATTTGAGGTGTAAAACTAGTCCTTGACCAACTAGGTAAGTTGTGTGGAGAAAATAAAAATAAAAAATGCTTGTAAAATATGTTTAACCAAGTACATTTTTCTTAATATAATTTTCAATCACACTTTTATTATTTGTTTAATGTTTTTACTGAAGAATTATATTAATTATCATTGTGTAAAATTGTTCACATTAAAAATAGTTAATAGGTAATTTAGTTGTTTTTTAAACAATTGGTGCAAGTTCAATATAGGTGGGTCAAAAACATGGACCTAGTCCAAAAGCAAGCCAAGCAGACAACAAGAACTAAACATGGAGGCAATTTTTTAAGTTTGAACATACATGGAGAAACATATCTAAAAAACAGAAAAAAGGTGGATAATGGAAGATATCTGTTATTCTTTTGTACATGGGATAGATAATCAAAGGCTAAAATGTGAGAAAATATGCAAGAACAATTTTAAGGTTATGTTTGGTAAAGAATTTTAGTTGGTTTCTAACTTTTTTTATTAGTTAAAAACTTATTTAAATGTTCGGTAAACAAAATTTTGTTAGTAGTTTATAACGTTTTTTGAAATGTTACTTAAAATAAAACTTTTTAAAATGCCAGCTTCTAGCATTTTATATTTTCTTCCATTTTTATCTTCAATATATTTATCCAATTTCCTAATTATCATTTAAAAATAATTTATGATTTTATTATTTTCGATCATTTTACATTTTTTAACTACTTCAATAGTTAATTTTATCAAATGCTTATAATTTAATAAGCTAATTTTTCAGCTTACAACTTTTAGCTAGTTTTTCAACTAGTTTTACCAAATATATCCTAAAGCTAAACTACCCATGATGGAAGATGCACCCATAACTACCATACATGGATAGTTACTAGAAGAATAATTGATGTTTGTACTATTTAGACTATGAGACAATATATTTAAGCTAACTTATAGTTTTTTTTACTAGCTAAAAAACTTGTTTGATTGTTCAGTAAACAAGCTTTTTTTAGTAGTTTCTAGCGTTTTTGGAAATGCTACTTGAAGTAGTATTTTTAAAAACGCTAACTTCTAACTTTCAGTTTTTTTTATATTTTCTTCCATTATTATCCTCAATATATTTATCAAATTTCCTAGTTACCCTTTTTAAATAAATCATGATTTTATTATTTTTCTATCATTTTACATTTTTAGCTACTTCAATAACTAATTTTACCGAACACTTATAATTTAATAAGCTACTTCTTCAGATACAAACTTTCAGCTAGTTGTTCAACTTTCAACTAGCTTTTCAGCTAGTTTTGTCGAACATAATCTTAGAAAACACAATACAAAACAAAATTTGAGGTGTAAAATTGGTCCTTGACCAACTGGGTAAGTTGTTTGGAAAAAATAATGAAATGCTTGCAAAATATGTTTAATCAAATACATTTTTCTTAGTATAATTCTCACTCACACTTTTATTATTTTTTTTCTCAAGAATTATATTGATTATCTTCATTTAATTGTTCGTATTAAAAATAGTTAATAGGTAAACTAACCATTTTTCTAACGATTGGTGAAAGACCAATTTAGGTGCGTCAAAGAAATGGACCTGCTCTAGAAGCAAGTCAAGCTGTCAGCAATAACTGAACATGGAGACAGTTTTCCAAGTTTGAACATACATGAAGAAACGTCTCTAAAAAAAGGAAAAATGTGAATAATGAAAGATAACTATTGTTTTTTTTTTTTTTGCTCATGGGATAGATAAGAAAAGTTCAAAATGTGAGAAAACGTGCAAGAACAATCTTCAAGCCAACTGCCCATGATGAAATATGCACCCATAACTATCATATCTGGATAGTTACTAGAAAAATAATTGATATTTGTACTACTTAGAAAACGTAATAAATAGCAAAATTTGAGGTGTAAAATTGGTCTTTGACCAACAAGGTAAGTTGTATGGGAAAATAATGAAATTCTTGCAAAGTATGTTTAATCAAATACATTTTTCTTAATATAATTCTCACTTACACTTTTATTATTTATTTAATTTTTTTCTCAAGAATTGTATTAATTATCATCATTTAAAATTATTCGTATTAAAAATAGTTAATAGGTAAATTAGTCATTTTTAGAATGATTGGTGAAATACTAGTATAGATGGGTCAAAGAAACATACCTACTCTAGAAGCAAGCCAAGCTGTCAGTAATAACTGAACATGGAAACAATTTTCCAAGTTTGAACATACATGAAGAAACGTCTCTAATAAAAGGAAAAATGTGAATAGTGAAAGATAACTATTTTTTTTTTTTGCTCATGGGATAGATAATCAAAGTTCAAAATGTGAGAAACGTGCAGGAACAATTTTCAAGCCAACTACCCATGATAAAATATGCATACATAACTATCATATCTGGATAGTTACTGGAAAAATAATTGATGTTTGTACTACTTAGAAAACATAATAAATAACAAAATTTGAGGTGTAAAATTGGTCTTCGACCAACTAGGTAAGTTGTATGGGAAAATAATGAAATGCTTGCAAAGTATGTTTAATCAAGTACATTTTTTAAATATAATTTCCAATCACATTAATTATCACCATTTAAGATTGTTCATATTAAAAATAGTTAATAGGTAAATTAGTCATTTTTAGAACGATTGGTGAAATACTAGTATAGACGGGTCAAAGAAACGGACATGCTTTAGAAGCAAGTCAAGCTATCAGCAATAACTGAACATGGAGACAGTTTTCTAAGTTTGAATATACATGAAGAAACGTCTCAAAAAAAGGAAAAATGTGAATAGTGAAAGATAACTGTTATTTTTTTTTTTGCTCATTGGATAGATAATCAAAGTTCAAAATGTTAGAAAACGTGTAGGAACAATTTTCAAGTCACCTGCCTATGATGAAATATGCACCCATAATTATCATATCTGGATAGTTACTGGAAAATAATTGGTGTTTGTACTACTTAGAAAATGTAATAAATAGCAAAAATTGAGGTGTAAAATTGGTCTTCGACCAATTAGGTAAGTTGTGTGGAGAAAATAATGAAATACTTGCAAAATATGTTTAATCAAGTATTTTTTTTAATATAATTTCCAATCACACTTTTATTATTTATTTAATTTTTTTTCTCTAGAATTATATTAATTATCACCGTGTAAGATTGTTCGTATTAAAAATAATTAACAGGTAATTTAGGTATTTTCTGAATAATTAATTTAAGTCCAGTATATATGAATAAAAAAAAAAAACGGACCTGGTTCATAAACAAGCTATGTTGTCAATAATAACTGAACATGAAAGCAATTTTCAAAGTTTGCAGGGAGACAGGTCTCTACAAAAAATGAAAATGTGGATAGTAAAAAATAACTGCTATTTCTTTACACATGAAATAAATAATCAAAGGCTAAAATATGAGAAAATGTGAACGATCAATTTTCAAGGCAATTGCTCGTGACGGAAGATGTACCCGTATCTACCATATGTGATATGTGGGTAGTTACTAAAAATAATAATTGATGTTTTGTATTACTTAAGAAAATATAATAAATAACACAATTTGAGGAGTAAAACGGGTTCTCGATCAAAATAAATTAAATTTATCATTTTTAGTCATTTATGTTTTATATATCGCTGTTTACAACATTTTTTACAATTTCCTTTACTGTTACTCACTACGGGTAGGGTTATATATATATATATATATATATATATATATATATATATATATATCTTAGTTAAAATTCTGATAGAGATATCCAATTTACCTTCTTTTTAAATGATAATAATTGATAATTGATAGTTTTAATTTATATTTATTATTTGACTCATGTTCAAATACAATAATTTCAATTAATTATCTTGACTAACTATTTTAAAGAATTTAATAGAAAACATATTAAGCCTAAATCAAGGAATGGTGATTAGAGTGTATTTATGTTTGTACAAAAAAATATTGAAGAAAAAAAAAAGAAAAGTTAAGACCATTTTGATGGAAGTTATTTGCGCTCCATTAATTCACCCTTTGATACAACCTAAGAAAAATTATTTACCAAAACTAGAGAGTCAAACTATTCTAATTTCTTTCTTTTAAACACATCCCAACAAATTAAAATTCCCAACGTTTTTTTTAAACCTATTAAGTAAATCCATAGTTAATAATAATTGTTAAAAAGTGTCAACTTTTATTAAATTGCAAAACTTTTTTAGGTTTTATATGAAAATTGGAACAAAACATTTTGTTTTACAAATAACAAAATTAAACATATTTTATATTTTACTAGTGCAGCACTACATGCTTGTGTGATTTTTTAATTTTTGGATAAAATAAAAATATCATAAAGAAATGTTGGAAATAAGAGAAAGAGAGAAATATAGAATATAGAAGAGAAATCACATTTTTAGTATAAAAAAAGAGAAATAACATTTATTAGTTATAACAATTATAAGTTTTGACAAATGAGAAGTTAAAAGAAGAAATTAAAAGAGAGAATAAAAAGTAAATAAAAAAATTTAAAAATAATTTCAACTATAATACATTTAACGCAGTAAAAAAAATGAAAACTAAAATGAATATTGTTTTTACTATTGTCATATGCTTAAGACTTTGAATAAGTTCATATAACTTATTAATAAAACTCAATAACAGTAAAAAAAAAAAAAAACAGAAGACAATTGTGTTAAAACATTTAAATCACAAAATATATTGAAAAAAATTAATAAAACCATATAAACATATTATATAAGTCAACTTTGAAGAAAAAAAAAGCATAAAATCTAAAAGGTTAAATTCTTATACCAAAAGAGGAATCCCCATTATTTTGTTTTCCCCACATTCTTAATTTGGTTGGAATTTTTTCCATCTTGACAAAATTACAGTCCCATTTGTTTTTGTTTTTAGTACCCACCACAATACATAAAAACATTTTTTTTTTTAAATTTTCCTTTGTTTTTGGTATCCATGGACAGCAGCAGCACCAATACCATTGCCCCTCTTTCTTGCTTGCTTGCCCCATTTCTCTTTCTCTCTCTTTTGCCCTAAGCCCACAACCCGCTTCCTACATAAATAAAGCTCGCTCCTTTCACTCCATTCTCCACTCTACACTTCCATTCTCCACCACTCTCACATGGGTTTTTCTCAAAACGCCCCACAAACCTGTTCTGTTCCCTAAACACCACCCTTTTTCTGTTCTAGCACACAACCGTTATCAATGGCTCACAACTCAGACAGTGCCACCTCCAACCTTCTTCTCTGTTTGGAGAACAGTAGCACCTGCTTCGATGATGATTTGGAATGTTGTGATGCAGCAGATGGGTCCAACTCCAGAATCTCGCATCAGTTCTGGGACCACCATGAGGGTGTTGGTGGTGGTGGATCGGAGTTGTTGGCGTGTTTTGTGGCGCAGAGTGAGGAAACTGTGAGGGCTATGGTGGAGAGAGACAGAGAGCATTTGCCGAGGGATGATTACTTGATGAGGCTGAGGAGTGGGGAGTTGGACTTGGGTGTTAGGAGGGAGGCTATTGATTGGATTTGGAAGGTATTGGGGTTTGTTGATTTCTTGTGTTTGATTCACCAAGTTCCCATTTTCAATCAATGGGCATGAAAAAAAATCAATCATTTAATGAGAATTTTTTGTTTTTTGGTTGGTTTGTTGATTTATGTGGATTCTTGCTTTGGTGGGTCAGGAGTTTTTAATGGGATTTTATCCATTTAAAAGAGTTTTTTTTTACTCTGTTGTCTGTTTTTTTTTTTTTTTTTGCCTTCTGATATCAGGTTTTATGCAATGCTGGGCTTTTTCATTGGGTATCAATTGGGTTTTGCTTTAATTTTTTGAACTTCCAAGTTAGAAATGGATTAGCTTGGTGCTATTGCCAATTCTTTCGCCACCGGCAGCTTGTTGATGTCCTTAAGTTGATTTGGAATTTCCTTTTACTTATGGAATTGCATTTTGTTTCATATTGGTTTAAACTGTGTGATGAATGTGGCAAATTGCAATCTTGTTGTATTTAATTGGGGTGATTGTGTTGCTGACTTTTTCTTTTTATAATCTGATCAACAGGCTCATTCTTATTTTGGCTTTGGACCCTTGAGTTTTTGTTTAGCTGTGAACTACTTGGACCGCTTCCTATCGGTTTTTGATTTACCTGTAAGATCAAATGTTTGAAAGTTTATGGCCGTGTTTTTTACTTGGTTTATTTCTCTGTAATATCTTTTTGATTGTCTAATTGGTGTTTTTGGCCTCTTGGTATGTTTAGAGAGGCGTGACTTGGACTGTGCAATTGTTATCTGTAGCTTGCTTGTCGATTGCAGCTAAAATGGAGGAGATCAGCGTGCCTCAATCTGTAGATTTACAGGTATAGTAGAATCTTGCAATACTGTAAGTTAGTTGAATATGATTTTGTTGTGTATATTACCCTCTAATTTTCTCGTTGATATTGATAATGGGCAGGTTGGGGAACCAAAGTTTGTGTTTGAAGCTAGAACCATTCAAAAAATGGAACTACTTGTATTAAGCACATTGAGATGGAAAATGTGCGCTACAACTCCTTGTTCCTTCATAGACTACTTCCTTGGCAAGATCACTTGCGAGCAGCATCCAGCAAAATCATCCATTTTAAAATCAGTGCAGCTCATCCTGAGCATAATCATGGGTATTCTCATTACTGTGTTTGAATATTTGGTCCTTCCCTACTCTGTTTTCCTTGAGGAGTAATGAGTTTGACGAGTGCTTTTTTGGGATATTAATTGCAGGTATCGACTTCTTGGAATTCCGGCCTTCTGAAATTGCTGCCGCGGTGGCCGTTTCTGTTTTAAAGGAATTGCAAGCGATAGAAATTGATAAGGCCATAACTGATCTCTTAGTAGTAGAGAAGGTGAGGTTTCTGTTCCCACATAGAGCATATTGTCCTTGCTGAATTGATAATTGGTGTTTAAGATCATCTTAGTGAACTGTTCTGACCTTTGTGCTATGCAATTTTCATTTTGCAGGGGAGAGTTCTGAAGTGTATTGAATTGATAAGAGATTTGTCCTTGATCAATGTTGCTGCTAGTTTAGGCAGCAAGGTACCATATGTTCCCCAAAGTCCAATTGGGGTGCTGGATGCTGAGTGCTTAAGTTATAAGAGTGATGAATTAACTGTTGGATCATGTCCAAATTCTTCACATAATAATAGTTCAAATCCAAACCTTACTAAGAGGAGCAAACCAGATAGACCTTCTAATGGAACCTTCAATTCATGAAATGTGAATTTTCTTCCTTCACCAAAGTTCATTTAGTTTGGTTGAATGGGAGTTTGGTGTGGTCTTGGCATTCCTTGGAAGCATATTCTCAACGAGAGTGTGATTCGGATGAATAAGATAGGAATTTAATTAAGTGCTTTCATGCTAGAAGCATATGGACATGACCAGGAAGGAGGTGTTGATAGTTAAGGTTTTTTTTTGGTTTATAGTCAGATTATAGAAACAGCTACAAATATTTAGGACATGCGATTGGTGGAGAAAATTTTGATGAAACAATGTTGTGGAGGCACAAACACAGCATGTCACAGTATGAATGTAATATTTGGAGAGAGCCATAATTGTTGTCCATGTGAATGTCCTAAGTTCTCATTTTAGAAGAAAATTAATATATAAAGCAATTTTTTTTATGGTTATGAATTTTGAAAGAACAAAAATAAACATCTCTTCCAATTTAAAGCAAAAATAAAGTATCCGGTGCCTAAAAATAATCCAAAATTTAAGGACTAACATGTCTCATAATATGGTTGAATTGTTATGTCATAGTATGTGTATATCCAAGAAGCAAGAATTAACGTGTCCAACGTCAATGTTTTGTTGGGTCATTGTCAGTATTTGCGACCAAGATCTACTCATGAAACACAAAATTCGTCTTTGCTGAATATTGGGATTGGAAACCTCTATCTCTATGAATTATGTCATTATGATGTTTGCCTACTCTAGCTTTTGGTGAGTCATTGACCAGTCAACATTTTAAAGTATTGGCTTCACAGCCGAACAACACTGAACAAAACAAAACCTCACATATGTTTGGTGGGACAATACTGACAAAACAATACAAAAAAGATACAAGGCACTTTCCTAGTTTCAAGAATATTTAGTTAATTTCTTTTTGAGAAAATATAATAATCTTTTACAACGCCTTTTATAATATATTTTTTATTATATTAATTATTTTATTATGCATTTCTTTTTCTTCTCCTTAATTTTCTACAAAGTTGTATAAATACAATTCTTTATTTTTTTTATACAGTTACTTTATATTTTAAATGTTTACCAGATAAACCTTTTCTTTTTTTAATCTTAAAAGACATAATTTCTTTGCAATTTTTTATACGTCACAAATATAAATAAAAACAATACATTTGAAAGCCGTTAAACATGCAAGAGAAGCATATAGTATAGATTAAGCTTCTTCACAATCAGATAATATATAATGTAAAAATTAAGAATGTATTCATTCTTTATCAGCAATGTTTTCGGTCCTTTATATTTTTCCCTTTCTGCAATTATTTTACGGAAATTCTTATGACTATCCAGAATAAAATTAATAAATATTTTTTAAATTAATAAAATCTTGATATAGTTATATCATTTTTTTTCCACAAAAAATCATCCATTTTCTATAGAAGTTGTAAAATAAACAACTTGTAGTGTGATTAAAAAATATATGCTACTATAATTTATGAAGTTCACGATCCAAAATTTTAATCCAATTTTAGTTTTTTGCAAGAATTTCATGATTCATAAATTTACTAGTTATTTTTTATATTATTTTTAATATTGATTTCAATAATTGAAACTACCATGAATTTGTGAAGTTATTATTACTATAACCCTATAAAATATTCAAAAATGATTATTAGACACATTGTGTTATTAGACACTAGTTTAAAAGACGAAGGAAAAGAAATTGCGGGACATAAAAGTTATGCGCGTTTCAATTATGGTTACGGCAATTCCTACTTACGTTTACAGAAGTAAGAGATGCATGTTTCTGCGGTGAAGTGACTTTAGGTTTCGTGTTACCGCAAACCACAGTACAGAAACAAACATGCGATATATCATGGGTACTGTCAACCGTTTGATTCATTTTACGAGGAAGGAGATATTAAAAACATATGTGGGCTTTCATATGACATGTTTTGCCTTCTGACCAAGATTATAGGGAAAAGGAAAGGAAAGGGAAAGGTACTGCAATGAAATAAAAAGACAACGTTATCTTTTATTTTATATGGAGGACGTATTATATGAATCATTATTTTTTTTGTTAGATTAAAGTAAAAAATTAAAATTAAAACATTTTAAATTAAAATTAAAATCTCATTTAATTATAATTTTTTAATAAGATTTAACAAAAAAAAATTAAATATTTTAAAGATTTAATTTACCTCAAAATCATCACTACAATCATTTTTATTGTGATCATCGTCATGATAACCGTTTCGTCATCATAACAATGATGATCATAATTGCGATCATGATGATAATAATTATAATAATGATCTTGATGTAAATAAATATTTAAAATATTTAATTTTTTATTTTATAAATCATATAGAAATTTTATGATCAAATGAAAAAAAAAAAATGTCGTTCTCATTTTCATGTAACCGGATCATTGTCATGTGATACATCCTCCCTCAATATATATTATTTTAATTTCTATATAACTAAACAAGAGAATTATTTTTAATCTTTCTTTCTTTATATTTTCTTTTACCAAATAACTAAAATATCACCCACTTTTGTCCCTCTCTTTTTGTTCACTTTATTTTCTAAAATAAACATACCATTTACAGCATCTTCAAGAAGAATCAATTTTTGAGTCCTTTTTTCTAATACCAAAGGATACATGAGTGTGTTGTAAACTCTTTAATAATGTCTTCAATACCAACAAGTATTTTCTTTTCTTCTTCTTTTTTTTTTTTTACTTTTTCTAGGTCCTTAATCAACACATCAAAATTAAGAATTTCCGTTAATTTCTTACTCCAACAATAAACTCAATGAGAACTGACTCCACGTTTTACTCTAACATTTTATTTTTTAACGGTCCATTAATATATTCAATCTAAGGGTCTCATCTGTTTCAATAAAAAATGGTCCCGCATCGATATTATTTGTTCAATGCTATAACCCGTCCTTATAGAAGAACGGTGGTTCTTCCAATATGATGACCCCCTCCTACCGCTCCAATGTATCACATTTTTTTCTTAAATATTCGTACTCTTCTTTCCAATTTTTATAAATGTATTATTAAATACTCCAAGAAAATAATATTTATTTGGTCAAAATTGAAATAAAAATTAATATATATATATATATATAAAGTTAGAAACATCAATTAATATTATTATTTTTGTAGTTTAATAATTATGCACTGATGATGATGATGTAAAATTTACTTAATCTATTTTCTCTTTCTTTTAACTTAAAACGTCAATTAATTTTAAAGCGAAGAGAATATTATTGTAACATAGACTATTTATTTGAAGAATATTTGAGCTGATCAAAAGAAAAAGCAACGAGTTCACTTACATAATTGTTTTTCATAAAGGGAAGTACAAATGAGTTGTCATTCATATTTTTCTTTTCAGTTAGATTTGAAAGTTTGAATATCCATACATCCATCCATCTATGTGTGTATGATCTTCAAAGAACCCAAATAATCACAATTACTTCGTAAACCATTATTTCGAGAAGTTTATATGTTTCACGCCAAACAAACTTAGCATAAATTGCATAGCCGGATTGAAACCATGGTCAACAACTATCCATTTATGATCTTCAAACTTTAAAGAACGCAATTAATCACAATTACTTCGTAAATCATTTGCGAGGAAACACGGTAAAACAAAAAATCAAAAACTCTAAACTGGCCCTCTAAGGACAAACCATAATTAACCGTCCTGAAGTTTTGTTTCACACTAAAACAACTTAACATAAATTACATAGCCGGATTGAGAAATTAAATCAAGCATGGTGCCTAAACCTTTGTGTTTGTTCTTTGACTAGGATATCTTTACCAATTCTATTATCAAACTCTAGTTCCTTAAACATTGTTTTATTGAAATGATCTGTAAAAGAAAAGAGAGTAAATTAAAAAGATGAATGGGGTTAGCAAGACTTGTATTAAAGAGAATAATTCTCTTTAATTTCGGTCTTTCTGTGTATGTCAGTTTTCTGGTGTATTTTCTGTGTTTCACTCACTCCATGCATGTGTATTTCTGTGCAGTGTTAGGTGGTGGGTACGGTACCCAAACTATGGTCAACGCCACTGCCACACTGATCAAAGTTGGTGGAAGTTTTAACTTCCAGAGCTTTGAGTGGATGCAGTGACGAAGTTTTTGAGTGCCCTTTCTGTCTCTCACGTATAATATATACTCTAGTCAAGCAACTCAAACTCTTATTTACCTTCCATTTCTTGTGTCTTCTAGTTCTAGTGGCCGTAGAAGATCCATAATTTTTTCACGATGCGAAACTAACTCTTGTTGTTGGTTTCTGACATCAGTGACTAATTAATGCAAAATTGTTTTCACTGTCAGGAACAGGTATATATTGAATTCACAAAACAATGCAAGACCTAATATATATATATATATAAATTATCTCTATTTTTAAGGACGGGTAACTTGAATAGTATATCTAAAACTCCTGTTTAGTATTTTTGGTTTAGATCACAAATATTGAGTCGAAAAAAAATATTATAATGAAAAAAAATTCCTCTAAGTATTTAACTTAACGGAGTGATGTTGTATAATTCATAATTCTTGTAACCCGTCTCATTTAGTAAAATACATAAGGTTTTGTGGTTATTATTGTTTAAGGACTGAATGAAAAAAAAGATGAGTACTAAAAGCTCAAAAGGGTTGCTCAGACACACATACATAAAAAGAATCAGAGTTTTAGAATCCATTTATTTGAATGCCTTAATTGGCTTGTTTTAAATATGTTCACAGATGGTGGATTCCTGTTTGTTATCGCACGCAGGAATCTAGCATTAGTTAAAACTGGTTGGTTATAAGATTGAGAACTTTGACTTTTCAAAAGCCATTAAAGAAGGAACAATTTTCTGGCATATCTTCACGGGAGAGAAAAAGAAAAGATGAATGAAGGGTGAGGATGAATAATGAACGTATAAAAAGATCACTATTCAGTACTCAGTAGGGCTGATCTGGGTTGATTCCCCTTGCCAGAAAAGTACTTTTACTTAATATCCTTTCGCCACAATTATGTTCCTATTAGGCTATTACGAGGCAGTAGCAGAGAGGGTATATTCGCACACTTTTATCTTTGACTGAAACACTGTTTTATTGACTATTTACTATCATATACACATGTAGAAGGTAAAGATCGATATGCCGAGTCCATTATTATTTAGCATTTCTCTCTGTACTTTCAGAATGCTACAAAAACATTAACATCACCTCAATTTTTTAATACAATTATAGGAAGGGATGTTTCTTTTTCCTTTTTTGGCTCCACACCAAGGGTAGTTATCATCATTAATTGACTATTAGAGATTACTTTTTTAATTAAGATTTTAAATATTATCAAAATAAATTTTGCCTTCTTCTCTTTATGTAAAAAAAAAAGTCTAAATTTTTTATCTCCTAAGAAACCCTAAACAAGTTATGGGAAGGATTTTGGGTGACAAGTGAATTAGGTTTTGGTGTTGCTAAGAGTGTCTATGACCTAATTTTGCCTATAATAAACCAATTTTGATGAATTTTAGTTTTAAAATTTAAACCTAGCGTGTTTTGAGTATCATAAGGAATTATATTCTGAGTACTCTTAACTCAGGTTATTGTCATATTTTTTTTTTCAAATTATATTTTTTAACGATTAGATATTAATAATAAAATTTAGACTGATTTTGAAGTACATATATTATTTTTATATTTCTTTAATCATATTATTTAATTAAATTTAATGTTAATATTGATATATTATGGACACAAATTAAGTTAATTCGATCACATTTTTATTAGTACTGACCAAGTTAGATTTGAGAATAAATAAATATTTATTTTTTCAAATTTCAAGTTAGTACCCAACAATGTCAGGATGTTGAAATTGGTTTATATTCTAAAAAGATAATAGTTCTATTTGAGTTAGGTAAAATGAGAACTCAAACATAAAACTTTTTATTAATAAGAAACAACCTTATGCCAATTAATTAATGTGTTTAGTGGTCTAATCCAAATAAATTTAAGTAAAAGATTTTTCTTTAACTAAAAAATTTAAGTAAAACATAAAAACATGCATGAGTTAAACAAATATTTCATACACTAGTTAACTTTGATGAAATATTTCTTTTTATAGTGTATGAAATATTTGTTTAACTCATGTTTTTATCTTTTACTTAAATTTTGTGCTGAAAGAAAAATCTTTTAATTAAATTTACTTTGATTAGACCACTAAACACATGAATTAAATGGTATAAGATTTTTACTTATTAATAAGAGGTTTTATGTTTGAGTTTTGATCCTACCTAACTCAAATAGAATTGTCTCAATTGACTATTTTTTTTTTTTTTTTTTTTACTTTGGCCATAAATTGTTGAATAATTCTTACATTAGTATTATATATTTAAATCCTCCATTAATTCATGTAACGCGGCTTAAATTAAAACATATAATATTATCTTCGTCACACGTTCTCATTTTATTTCACATACCCATTGCTCTTTTCAGTCTTCCTACAAAAATGCAAAGAGACCAAGGTAAAAGGGTAACTAGTAAACTCTAATTTGCTTGATTGTCCTCAATGAAAGTTACTATACTAAAGTCGTAAATCAAAAGAAATGGATACTCTACGATAAAAAGTAAACTATGTACTCCAATTGTTAAGATATTTTTCGTTATGCGAAGATGAAGATAAAATGGAGAAATATTATATATAATTTTACCCAAACATAAAAAAAAGACTGAAAATAATTAGATAACAGAACCAAAATATGAATGGTGCCTGATTGGATTATTGGCATCAAAGTCTTGAAGCATATATTCAATAGACTTCCAATATTAGAATACTCTATATTTACAACAAATGCCACAAAATCGATCAAAATCAAGCAAATAATGCTGTCATTACTCTCAAATTTCATTTTGAATGCAATTGGAAGACTATGAATTTGCCATGCTATACAAATTTGAATAAGGAGGGAATGTCATCCTCAGTATTATTTCCACTAATGATATCATGTTGGGTATATTAACCAAAAATACTTTTTGAAGCTATCTTCCTATGATATACTCTATGAAAGCCTGAACGCCCAACTCTCATGAATGTATTAAAATGGGAAAATAATCAAATGAAATCGGGTTGGCCTGTTGAAGTTAAGCAACGATGCCACATTCTACTATTAGGGTCCACCAATTTGGAATGAGATATCACTTGGGGGATGGGAAAGTAAGCATAATGTGTGTTACAAGTGCCTACTGTAATGCCACTAAATCCAGCAAATGCACCATGAACCTGCAATACAAAAGCTATGAATCAATATCAAGTGACTAATGTACAGTACTACACATAAGAGTATAAGACGTACTTTTAATTGGAGATGTTGAATTGTATGCAATTTGTGCTTGAGAAATAGTACTCATATCAAGGTCATATATACCCAATAATCATAAACTAGAGAAAGAACCAAAATGTAGTTGACTCCGTAATCTCAAAACCATCACCATATTTATTGAGTCTATTCTCCAATACAGCTCGAGTATATTATCGATCTGCTACTCCAGAAATTTGTCATCAAATAAATTTCTAAAGGATTTATAACATCACCATATTAACCCTTCAAAAATTTTGCCACCAAATTAGTCCTTCAAAAATTAAATTTGTCACTAAATTAGTCCCTCAAAGATTCATTTGTGCTACCACTTTAATCTTCTATAAAGACAAATACGGTGTAATTTTAAATCTGAGACTAATTTGGTGACAAGTTTATCGGAGCACTAATATGATAGTATTTTTAGATCTTTGAGAGACTTATTTAGTGACCAATTTTTTTAATTAATATGGCTAATTAAAAGTGTAACTTTGAATGATCAAATTGAGGATTTCCTCCACATATTTTTAGTCGAACAAAGAACAAAAAAGATGAGTGGAGGCAATATGATTACAGGGTAATTCAATCCCTCTTTGATCTTAGAGTCTTATTTTATGGGACTGAAACTCCAAATGAATCTGATATTTGATTAATATTCACATAGTTTATATCTTTCTCTGAGAGAAAGTAGATCAATATGAACATAGTAACTTAGATGGAAAACTATATTCTCCATTCTTTTAGTTTGGTGAATTATAAACATAATCTAGAAGTTCCTAGCTTTATTGATAAGAAATTGAGAATAAAAGGCCAATAAACTTCCTTATGAGAAACAATAACAAAAAGTGAAATTATATATATGCAACAGGAAAATGATTGAGAAGAAGAGAGACTAACAGCATTTTGTCCAAGTACAGTGCATAAAATTCCGTCAGAAGCATTTGCTCGACATGCACGGATCATGTACGTTGGATCGATATATTTAACGTCAGCATGAACACCAATTTCCTTGAAGTATTTTTTCGTCTGTAATAAAACAGTTGTTGGCATGAAACACTGATTTAAAAAATTTAAATGAAGACAGATATCTGCATTACAGAATATGCAACAGAAACCATACTCAAAGAGTCTAAGCATTGTACCTCAAAAAATGCGGTTGAGTTTTAGCTTTAACAGAACTAAAAGAAGCACAGCAGCTCAATATCATAACTAAGTTCAAAACTGTTTCATGTCTAGCCCATTTCAAAAAGCACCCATGCATTAACTTAGCTATTTTTGCCCAAAGCATATTATTCAGTACTTAACATTTTTATATAACTCACATGACCCAAGGTTTAATAAGATGTGTTTGTGAGCAAACTTTTTCCATTTTATGCCAAAATTGTTATGCTTAAAAGAGCAAATTGCTGTTTTTTTCCAAAATAATAACTTGTAAGTGGTTACCAATAACCAACTTACTCATGATCTTGACCATTAGAAAAGAGGAAGCTATAATCAAAGGTTCAATTTGTGGCATGATTACCTTGGACACATATATAGTAATGTAGGCAACTGGAAGGATATTAAGCTGCCAGTGTTTCTTTGGAGAACTAAAACCACCTTTGATAGACAGAATGAGGCTTCTTTTTTAGGATTTCAATTCTTAAAGTGGGAGAAGGGATTTGAACACAAAATGAATATTTACAAAATCAACTTTCCTTTTCAATACATTTAGAGACCAAAAGCACAAGTAAAATTGACACATTTCCTAGATGATAGGCATAGACAAAAATATAAAATAACTTTGGGTTAAGTTTGTGGAGAAAATAGAAATTATAAATGAGCTATTCCACAAGCTTAGATTTTCTTTCTTATATTTGATTTGAAATTTAATTCATTCAAAAACAAAAAAGCAACATATATATCTACTTTTTATCAAGTCTCAACCCATTTGTATTGTAAGCATCATAAACAAGTAATAACAAACCTCTTGTTGGGTATATACACCAATGTCTCGAAATACAGTGTTTCCAGAATCATCAGTAGCATTAGTTTTTTGAAGCAAATTCTGCATCAAGAAGACATATAGTTAGCAAGCATAAATTTCTAATTAGAATGCACCAATCTTCAAATAAATAAATTAAAAAAATAGCACTGCTCATTTTTTTACTTATTGCCCACCATAAGAGCAGAACTTTAATAGTGCAAGTGTTGTCGATTTATTAATTGTGAAAATAATTACATAATCTAAATCACCTGTCCAGCTCCCTCTGCCACACAGACTACAGCTGATCCTTTTGTTTCTATAAGGTACTTGAGATAACTCAACACTCCACGAGGTCCATGTAAATTGAAAGGAACCTTTGAACCACAACAAGAACTTGCATCAGTATATCAGTATGACAAAGAGTGTTCTGACCAATTTTTATCTTATATACCTCAGGAATCAGACATATGTCAATCTGTCCACTAGCTAAGGAAGCATGCATTGCTATGAATCCACTGTCACGGCCCATCAATTTCACAATACCAATTCCATGATATGCACTATGTGCCTAATAAAATGAGGAAGATATGTAAATATTGTAATATTTACCAACATAAAATATCACTGTTTAGTAAAATTGACTCAGAATGTTAAGTAATTTACCTCAATGTATGCAGAATTTATTGCTCTTTGTGCTTCCTCAACCGCAGTATCGAAGCCAAAAGTTTTGTCCATCAATAGAATATCATTGTCTATAGTTTTAGGCACTCCAATTACAGATACCTTAAGCCGTCTTTTACAGCACTGAATGAAAAAAAAAATCATTAGAGACTCAGGACAAGCTTGGATATTCTAATAGCATGCAAAATCTGTCAATATTATATCACACATAATGCATATCTCAAAACAACTGTCTAACATACAGTTTAATGTTAACATTAAGTAATCAGAAAATAAAAGGCAGTGAGTAAAACCAATTACTAGAAAATAAACTTCTTTGTAAACTCCTAGATATGTTTTGTCATAAAAGAATTCACATGGATCACAAAATGATCCAACTGAATGTGATCAATTAATATAGAGATAAAGGATTAACAACCTCATTGTGAATTGCATTTGCACCAGCATGTGTGCCATTTCCACCCAACACAAAGAGCATGTTGATCCCTCTTTCCTGAAATCCATAACAAGCACGTCAAACAAATGACAGTAAATATAGTACCCAGTATAAAAAAATAAAAACTTTTCTGCAAAATCATGAATTTTGTTACTAGAATGCATCAATAGACCACCTTCAAATTGTCCACAATTTCACTGACTCCAGGTCCTCCACGTGAAACTCCTAATAGGCTTCCACCTGAAAGATGAATATTCTGAACCACTTTCCTTGACAGCTGCAAATGAAATCCAAATATTGTAAGCATTCATTAAGAAGAAACGTTCAATAGATTTGCAATATATATCTTAGGTTAAATCAAATGATATTTGGACCAAAATCAGCAAGGAAGGAAGCGTGAGATTACTGGAACTTCTGTCAGCTCTTTGTCTGAAAATCCACGATAACCAAAAGGAATACCCACAATCTTTGTTACACCATATATTTCGAGTGTGATTACAATCTGCAGCACATCCAATATTGAATCAAACATTGAGAAACAACTTAATGACCATAAAAACTAGAGCTGGTTTACAAAGAAACCCAAACTAGGAATGTCCTAAATAGTAAATAACTAGATATGAATGAAAGCAAGGAATATATTTCAGGTTTGTTTGACAATAACTTAGGCACAAGAGTATTTCACTGCCCAGAGAATTTAGTGACAACAGATTGCTGAGATGGTACAGTCGATGCAAAGTTAAAATTGACATTTCTCTAATAGCTTTTGCTGCCTTAACTTTATTGCAAAGCTTTAATAAATTTGTCAAAGCTATATGAGAAACAATTTCATATCAAACTAACCTGTCTGATGACATCATTAAGACCAGGGCAGAGCCCCCCACAAGTAACAATTGCAGCCTTTACTTCTTCCGGTTGAAAGTATATCTTTTCCCGAGGTCCAGCTCGATGAACCCTAAAAAGGATTTTATACAAGAAAAAGATTAGTTAAGAAACATTTTTGTTTGAGGACTTCTTAGTGCTACTTACTGAAAAAATACATTCTCTATCCATCCCAAATTTCAAACCAATCTCCCAAGTCCCAATAAAAAGTACACTACTGTTTTTAATATAGAAACATTACTATCTTTTAGAGTGGCATATCATAATCAGTCACTATATCTCAGATTTGAATTGTGAAATAAAATATTTACCATTGTTCCACCCAATTACAACCAGGATCAATGCACTCGGCGCCAGCAGATGTAGGTGATGAATAGTATATTGTCTGAGAGATCAAAGAAAACGGAAATTAACATTCAGAACTGTGAACACTTGTATCAGAAACTTGATAGAATAAGATCATCAACTAAAATCCAACACAAGCATTTCCCTAATTTTCAATTGTATTTACAAAAGACATTCCAATGCAAGAATTAGTTGAAAATGCGAAAACTCTTTCCTCTTACAAGACAAATATTGGCCTAAGTATGATAATAAACATGTGATGTGTTGATGACAGAAAGACAGTATTTCAAGCAACTAACCAGGAAATACAGTCAAACTCTTAAGTTGTCAATTCATATTATTCAATTAGTATTAACAACTGCCCACAGAGAGAACTAGTTTGATTCAAAATTAGTGAAGGCAACAATAGAAGTCCAAATATCATGGCCAAAGAAAAAATACAACACATTGACAACAAAGGAAACCAGAAATTGATGACACATATGGTTTAAAATTGTGGACTGCATCACCTGATGCAGCCGCAATATTAAGATCGAGGCAGTGTCTGCAATTGCAATTGCACTGTTTTTGGTAATCACAGAAAAATTCACAATGCAATAGAGCAACACAGCAGGTGGAAACAGCCACATCGAATGCAATGTGCTTCATAGTTCTAACACAATTAGTTTTTCATTCTTCCTCTTTATTTGTAGATTTGTACGAAATTTTGAAGGGTTAGATATTTAGTAAAATGACAATGAGCTAGTAACGAGGGAGAGGTGGAATTTGGGAGGGAGAACAAGAGATGCAGAATGTTTAAAATGGGTCAAGATGAATTATATTTGGTGCAAACATAAAGTAAATTCACGCTGCAACGGCCACAATAAGCATCACAACACAACAGCCGCAATTGCAGTGGTTGCATTTGCGACCGCAACCACAATTTGAAACATGAATGCAACAAAGATTCAGAGGAAACAGTATCAACAGTAATAACATCAAGCAAGCTAAATACCTCTTCATAATCAATTTAAATTCAAACAACATGAAGGGTGAATGAGACCCACACCTTAAGAAGCACTCTGTCATTGTCATTAATATATCCATGCCAATCCTCATCCAAAGGATAATTACCAGGAAAGTCACTGGTCCTAGGAGTTCTGCCACAGTCACAGACATGACCAAAAAAGAAGAAAAACATTGCAGTTAAAACACATCAACGAAGAAAAAAAAAAACTTAAATATATTTTGTTAGTTGCTTTTGTTGAGATTCTCCAATTAGAATGGAGTTTTACCTCGATAATGTGGCATAACTTTGTTACATGAATTATTAAAGTGAAACTCCAATTCAGATTAAAGATTCATAATGAAAACATCTAAGAACTACATCTAAGTATTGTTTGTGTTGTCTTCCAATCAGAATTAGAATTTCACCTTGATAATCTGCGTAATAAAGATTTGCATTAAAGAATTATGCAGATTACAGAAGTTAAATTGCAATTTTGATGAGAAACCAATACAAATAACAGCAAAGGAACTGTGTCTGAGTTTTGTCAAGATAAATAAATAAAATAAAATAAACACAATTAATATAGTCCAAACTAAAGTGCACATATCGGGATCCCCACCCATATGGCAATTATTAGTCCATATGGCCTGGGTTGGATCCTGATACAAAAACATTCAACAAAATTAAGAGACTAAAGTGCACAAGAAGTAGAGACAAACCAACCTCATGTTAAGAGAGAACGTAGAGGGCATAGAAACAGCATCTGGGAAGATATCAGTGACATGGGGGAGTCTGAAACGGTCTTCAAAGTCGTCCTTGAACGTGGTTTTCCAATCAGGGTCGCTGAAATCAATTGCGGTGTTGTTGGACTCAAAGGAAGTTGAACTTTTACTCTTAACCTTGGGAAAGACGCTAGCCACTCTGGTAGGAACTACCAATGCCTTGAAACGAGAATTGGAGTCACTGAAGCCGTAGGAGCAACGGGTAGAAGAAGCTGTAAGGCCATGAAGAGTGATCACGTGCGACATGCTACCCATCAAAAAACAAGGGTTTGCGGAGAGTGATGAATCAAATACAATAGTTGTTGTTTGTGGAATTGTGGTATGCGGTCACGTAAATGAAATCACGTGAAACAAACGAGAGAGACAACCTTTGTAGTGCTAACAATGGCAATTTGGTGTGTACTTTACTGTTGTGTTATGTAGAATCTTCAACTATGAAAGGAATGGAAAGTTTGTTACTTACTTTTCATTAATTTTCAAGCTCTACTGCTTAAGCCTTTATTTATTTATTTTCTACTTTTCACGGTCAACTAGTATTTTTGTCAAAAAGATAAAATTTAAAATAAATATTTTTTTAAAATATTGAAACTCAACTAAGAAATAAAGATGAAAAGAATATATTAAAAGATATAAGTGATCAAAACATTAAATATACAGTTAAAGATAAACAAAGAGTAATTTAAGATGAGTGAGAAACAAAATTTTGAACTAATTTTTCAATCAAATAAAATTTTAAAAAAATTCAAAGTGTATTCTACAGAAATAAAAATAAAAAAATCAAATTTAATGTTCAATATATAAGATTATGATAAGACATATAACTCAACTAGTATTTTAGTCTATGCATTGTAAAGAAAATGTTAATTTATTGAATTATAATTTAAAATAATAAATATTTTTAAATATATAAATTATATTATAATTATTTTTTAATAAATAAATATTTTTGAACATGTAAATTATATTTTAGATTCATGATCATTAATTTATATTATG
>PYAF01001118.1:766703-788737 GCA_007407185.1 Glycine tomentella | reverse complement strand
AAAATGTTAATTTATTGAATTATAATTTAAAATAATAAATATTTAAAATATATAAATTATATTATAATTATTTTTTAACAAATAAATATTTTTGAACATGTAAATTATATTTTAGATTCATGATCATTAAATTATATTATGATACAATGTTCGTTATAATTGTTGATATTTTTTTTTAAAAAAAATGAATTTAAATTTAAACTAAAGATATTAAAAATGCATGTAAGATTGAAATAGATGAGAATTTGAAAAATTCCTAAAAATACTCTTTCATCAAAAACATCTATAAACATCTAAAAACGCTTTAGAAGTTATTCTTCGATCGGACCATTTTTAAGAGATTTTTTTTGCAACAAGAATGGTTTTAAATATTTTTCTTATCGTAAGCTTTTATCTCTTTCGTTTCATCTTTTTCATTCTTGTTTCTGAAGTTTGAATTTTGATATATTTTTTTTAAAATATCAATGGTTAAAAATAATGCTGTACTACAATATAAGTTACATGTTTTTCTTAAATCTAAAATATAATTTGTATTTAAAAAAATATTTATTCATAATTATAATATAATTTATATTTAAAAGTATTGATTTATTATAATATAAGAGTAGATAGTAAGTTTTTTATAATTTTTTTGACAACTTTTGTATATAAAAAAATATTTTAGTGGAAAATAATTCAAATTAATTAAGAATTTAATCAGAATATATAAAAAATCTAAAAACATTTTATGTTGTTATTTATTCATATTTAAATAAACTTAATTTAAAAAAATAATTATAAAATTAAATTATTTTTCATGATATCGAATCATGATTTTTTTTGTGTGGTATGTTTGTTAAAAGATATTTGTCTCGTATAAAAGATATTTGTGTTTCTACCAAAAACAACTTGGTTGTGATTTTCTTTTTGAGTGAAAAAAAATAACGACAACAATACAAAGAGAAAAAACTACTTCTAACAAAAGCAACTCTGGAATTAGCTAGAGAAGGCAATTGGTAAATTGCAGAGGATAAAAGTAGGAAAAAATAATAAGATATTTATTTATTATATTAATAATATAAAAGATTTAAATATTTTGAAATACTTAGAAATTAAACATTTAATGAAATATATTAAATGTTTTTAGAACTTTAATTTATATCTTAAAATACTCATTAGAAAGACGAATCAATATCAATATCACCTTTAACTCAAACTAATTAGGTTTTGTAGTAGATAAATTCAATGATAGATACGAGTGAAAAAAAAATAAAATAAAAAAAAAGAAAAGAGAAAGAAGGAGGAGAGATGAAGAGGAAAATGATAAAAAAGAGACAATAAGAAACATAAAGATAATAACTAATGTAATCATTCTTTAAATTTATAGTTTTTCTCTCTTCTATCCTAAAACAAACAGTTTGTGAATGTATATCTCATTTCATTAAATTTTGTTTAACTATATTTTTCTAAATAAATTTAAGATAAATATACATTAAAAAATAAGACTTATTTCAATGACCTTAGAAAAAGAGAAGAGAATAGAACACTGATAAATAGTATTTTTCATTGATAAATATTAATTATTAATTTATTAAATATTTTTAACAATAGCATTTTTCTCATGCAATTTACCTTATATTGCTAAATGTACACAAGACTTTTTCCAATTAGAGAATCTCGTGATAAAATTCGCATTCTAATTAATGACAGTTACATCTCACGCCATATAAGACTGATCCAACAAAAAACCTTTGAAATATTTATTTGGTCACTTTTTTAAGAGAGCTACCGGAGACTCAACTTTAATATTGTAAGCTGTTGAACAAGCCTGTAAAGGAAGCCAACTAGTAAACTTCTTTGGTTATCTACAAACGTGAAAAATATGGGAAATACACAACTTAGATAATGAGAGTGTGAGACTATCACTTTCCAATGACGTAGAACGGAAAAATTACACTTTCCAATACATAAACTGAGAAGTAATGTGAGTGTTTATCATGAATTCGATTGAAAGTTGGATATGAATAATTGAAATCCAAACAAACTAAAAAATTTCCTTTCCCAAGCATCTCAAGCCACAATCTTTTTATCTTGTATACTTGATCTTCTTAACAACCTATCTCTCAGTTTATCATTTATTATCTTTATCTCTAAATTGAATTTCAATGTTTTTTTTTAAATAATAGAGATTTATCAATAGTTTAAATTTAATTACAATGTAATTTAAATATTTAAAAAATATTTATTTATTATAAATTATAATTATATAAAATGTATCTTAAATATTTAAGTATATTATTAATTATAATTTAATATAATTTATATATTTAAAATATTTATTTATGATAAGTGCTCGTGATATAAAAAATGTTTATCTCCAAAATACGAGTTTGACATAAATTTTTATGTTTTACTAGTACCAATAGATATTTCTTTGTTATTTTTATAATAATTTATGATCTTTATTTGTATAATTTCTTAACATGTTAATTTTCAATATGATTGATATTTTATTTTACTGTGGTTATTAAATATATTTATTTATTATTGTATATTTAGCTCCAAATTTGATTGTTTTATAAAAAAAAAAAACTTTAAAAAAGTCATGTCAAACTCAATTTAATTTTAATTACCGTAAGACTTGTTTAAAAATTTAATGATGGGTCGTAAACATGGATAAGACAAGTTATAATCTCTTACTAAAACGAATATTAATGGAAGATAAACCGTGAATATATCTTATCGTATTTCACTCACAATCTTAAATATCGTTACTATAATCTATAGTGACGGGGTTGTGATGGTAAGTATAAAAAAATATTAATTGTTACTAAAATATATACTAGTTGCAGATAAAAAATTGTAGGTATATGTTAAAGTATTTTTCCGATAGCCTTAAATATCGTAACTAAAATTCAAATCTATAGTTATGAATACCAAACTATAGGTATAGCGAATTATATACAACAAAATCAAATGTTAGTTGGAATAGGCTTATTGTGATATACCTACGATTTTGTTTTACATTCACATTTTTCCGTTGTCATTAGATGACTTATTCCTTATAGTGACATCTCACAATTTGTATGAAACTCCCTATGGGTTGTCTCAAGAGAAGAAGAAAATGGAACAAAAAAGAGAATAGAGAAGAAAGGAACTCACCATCACTAAGGAAGCTACTATGGAACTCCAAAAGAAGGAAAGAGGAGCTCCTGGAATAGATGATCATGATTCTTCTTCAACCTCTTAATAGTAGGATGACTTGAGGAAGAAGAGAAGCGATAATGAAGGTTTTAACTGAATATTTTTAGAATTCTCAGGGGTTTAGGAAGGGTTTTACTGACTTTTGGGCTTATCTCCCACTCCTAGACTTTGCTAGATACACTCCTTCCTTCACTTATTTCAAAAACCCAACTATTAAGGCCCAAACCACAAGAAAGGCAAACATTCCTTAAAACACATAATTTCACTTACTATATTTTACCAAATTAATTATTTATAATATAAATTAAATTTAATCTGTCTTATATTTTAATTAAAATACTTAGTCATACAATTAGAAAAACAGCCCGTCACAGTATTGTTATTCATACCTCATTATTTGTTTTTTTTAATATATATATATATATATTAATTTTAAATTTATCAGGATGTGATTTTCAATTGTATATATGCACAGAATTTATTTGAAAACATTATTGCTATTTATATAAATTCCCCAAAATGATCATAGGCCGGTTCAATTCAAAGCTCTAGATAAAAACCTCCATAAACTCTTCTTTCTTTTCTCGATCTCGAACTTATATGGTCCTTTGTCGTTGAAAAGAATTTACAACAAATCGGTAGAGTTTTATCAGGTGAAACGCTAGCGAGATCAATTTTTTTCTTTCTTTCTTTCTTATTCATTAATTTGAAAGGGACATCGAACCAAATCTTATAAGCATTAGCATTACATGAATGTATTGCATTCACAGCAAAGTTTCTGGTTTTTTAGATATACATATCTACATTCTTATGCTATAAATTAAAATACATAACATGAAAAAAAAAATAAGAGTCTTATTCTCTTTACTTTTTCAATTAGAATTTTTCAATGGTTTTTTTTCTTTTCAAATTTGTATTGCACACACTAATCTCAACTAGAGGTACAACTTTTTTTCTCTCTCAATCATCTCATACTCTCTTCATTTTATCAATAGTTTAAATAACCCGATATTATAATTTATATACATGATTTATTATAAGAGTTTAATATCAATACACTATCAGTTAGTTAGTGCATAATATTTTTCTCTTATTATATATTTAAAACATAACTTATATTATATATTTAAATTTTTTAAGTACAGAACAACTTGTATGCGCACAAAATAGTAATTCGTGATAAATTAGTTTGCCAGGAATGGTCATAATGGAATTTGCAAGGAAGCAATGGATATTAATTATTATTACAGTGTTACACTGAATGGCATGATTTCATTGGCTTGAATAGGTTCCTTTTAACTAACCTTAAAATCCCGAGGGAAAGGTACACATCCAAGGAAGACACATCAAACATGTGGGTATTGCACCCTATTATTGATTGTGCTTTAAGGGCAACCCAACCAGTGCCTTATTTATTCCTTACACGTAAAGCACAATTTGTCTCTTCTTAACGTTCATGCACACCCAAATCACATACTAAAACAGTTAGAGCTATTTGGCGCCTAAATTTGCATGAGCCAAGGGAAACACAGCACAATTTCTCTAATTAACGTTCACCCTATTACTGTCACATTTTCTCTAATTAAGCACCCTAATGTGTATCATATTCCTTTCAAATTGTCACAGGCCCCATATCAGCACTGTCCAAATCACATTGTTGGCATATAAATTCCACATATTTGATACTCCTAGTGCAAGCACCAACTATACAACATGGGTCATGAAGGCGAATACACCAAGACAGATATCCTAGGTGCAGTGATTACACTCTATTCTAATCAATGTCTTTATTAATTTTCATATTCCTCAAACTTTTGCTGATAAAATTATTAATGGGTTTTACTTATATATGCAGATTTATCAGCAGAGAATTGCCAAGATTTTGAATTTGACAGCAGTACTTGGCTCAGTTCAACGCTGGACTCTCAAAAAGTTTGACTTCTTTCTAGTTTCAAAAGTTACACAGTTGAATTAAACTCGAACTAAGGTTTTAAACTGTTGTTGCGATAGCTGTTTCACTGCATTTCTTGATATTTCGAGAAATTACAGATAAATGCAGGAGATATTGTGGTTACAATTGCAGTTGTGAACACTCTAAAAACGTTGAAGTTGTGGCTAAAAACGTTTGCGAGAAATTACAGACCCTTTTTTAAGACCTTGACTCAAACATATATATTTGGCAAGGTTTTTCTGATTATTCCATCGTTGATTTGAAGGAGAAAACTGAAAACGGCAAACGGGACTGCCATTACGTGAAGAACAATTGGAACCTCCTCGCAGCTCCTATTTCGGCAGAGGAGCTGAAGATACGAAGTGAGCTAGGAATGGAGATTGAGAGGGACTTAGAAGAAGAGATCAAGGAGGGTATATACCACCTTGCTCTTCGGTTGCACCGGATTTACCAGCAGAGGAAGGAAAGAATTGCAAAAGAAGCATGTGAACTTGACAATAAACAAGCTAGAGCAGTTTCTGAAGTGAACATAAGCATAAGAATGGAAGGAGCAACTAAAGTTAAAATTAAAGGGATCAACAAAGAAGCAGAAAAGGATTCACGGAATTCTAGACCACAAAATGTGAAGGAAGTGAAGAAGGTTGATTGGGTGAAGACCCTGAGAGCAGGTTCAAGCCCTGTTTGTGCTACAAGATCATCATGTGTCAGCTCAAAGAATAAGGATAAAAAGTTAGGCACTGACCCTAATGTTTTCTCCAACTGGAAAATTCATGGTGGGAGGGGAAAGAATGCAGGTTCTACCAGGCTAGTAAAACAGAATGCAAGTGTGGACAAGAAGATACTTCAATTGGTGTGGAAGGTTTGAAGATCTTTGTAATTTGATTCGTGATTTCTAAGGCCTTGATTGCATAAATAATAGTAATATAGTTCGGAATGATTTTTCCCTAATAACAAATGATGGAGAGTGTATTGAAGGAGTGAAAGTTGATGTAAAGAAATAAAGTATCGATTTGATGTGATGTTTACATATTGAACTTAAAATTGGATTCTTGCTTTCTGCATTCTTCGTTTAACGTCACTTAATTACCTTGCTAAAATGGATCAATTTGGAGTTTGGATAGTTTACACGAAATTCTAGGTTAAAATTTCATTAGAATTATGGGTGTTTATGATTTGTTTTAATATAATTAGCGAGTGGCAGGATGGAGGGCAGAAATATCCTAACTATGATTATGCTAACCTATCAACCATCAAAGTCTTTCTCCGAATAACATTAATCAAAGAAACAATACAAACAGTAAAATGGGAGATTAGGCAAAAATCCATCAAAAAAAAAAAAAAAACTAGAAATCTATAGTTAGGGAGGGCATGGGTGTCCATGATTCGGTTTAATTTAACTCAAAAACCAAACCAAATGGAAAAATGATTTGCCTAAACCGAACTATTTTTTTTATTCGGTGATCAATTGTTTTAAAAAATTCGAACCAAACTGTATTTGAATCAATTGAATTATTTTTTGGCACCGAACTGAAACGTACGTCTTATGCATTGATGTACTTTTTTTAATTGAACTAAAACTATTGTTTAATGATGAACTAGTTTTGTTACCGGCTAAAAAGTATTTCATAAAATGGTTTCCAAGGATTAGTTTTCTTATAAGCTTTTAAGTAAGTGTTTCCATTGTTTGCATGAGTATTTGCAAGACAATTACTCATTATCTAACAATTATTACTTTTTATCCGCATCAACCATTGAAGGGCGTTTCATCATTTTTAATAGCTTGGAAGATTTTGATGGGCATCTTTCAGTAGGCTTGGAAGATTCAACATCATAGGATTGCATTGACAACGCATAAAAGAGGCTGAAGCCTATTATGGTTTAATTGAACCAAGCCACTTGGTAAATTGTGACAAATTTAATTAAGCATTTTATGAAGTACTGGCCGAATAATGCCCCACCCTCTGAAATAATCATACCACACTCTAGAGAGAAAAATGCATTCAAAGAATAAGTGCTTTAAACATTTCCCATCAAAACCACATCCCTTACACATTGTCACCAATTATATTCCTATGAGCTGAATTCAGAAGAGAAAGGTATCCTATCAAATACTAGTTTCCAAGCAAATATCAAAATTTTCTGAAGAACTCTGCGATATTCATCCGTTGCGCTAACATGAGCACCTTATAAGCAAATTTAACTCAATATATTCCATTTTGTTCCTTCTTCCACACTCATTTGTTCTCTTCATCCTATAAAAACTTTATACTTCGCATATCATTTTTCATCTCACCCAACAAATCAATCTCCCACTAAAATAGTGATATTTTCCAATCGCATCCCCACAAGAACAATATCCTTCCCTCTATTTGTTTAATCCGGAATTATTTTTCTGGATTTTCCTTTTCTGAAGGCTCCAATATTTTTATGTGTTCCAAATTTTTCTTTCTGGAAAATAATTAAATAATAATTATGCGCTATAGGGTAATTTCGGAAATTTGCAAACTTTTTAAAGTTAACGGAGGTGCAGAAAGTATTTTATGGAATGCAGGAAGCAATTGCCCAAAAACAATGGGCCTCCTCTTTCTCGGCCCGTGATATTGCAAAAGAAAGCCCAAGTGCCCACCAACCTTAGATATGAAAATTTCATTAGCCGTGTTTGGAAGCTTGGATTCTAGTTGGTGAGATAATTAATTAATAAGTGGAGGCTTCGTATTATATATCACATTAATATTTATAAACTGTATTTTTTTTTCTTTTCATTATACTATATTACCTATTATACTTATATTTTTATCTTTTCTTTAACTTACCTTTTTTCCGCTCTCTAATTGTTGATTAAAGATTGGTATCCACCAATTATTTTTCCTTCTAATTAATAGCAAGCAACAAGCATACAATTGTTTTATTTGAGAAAAAAAAGAAGGATTGAGTTAATATATTTATGAGAGTGGGAGATATATAATTAGTTAGGTGATTAAGAAAAAAGGAGAAAAAAATCACAAGTTTAATTTTTGATTCTAATAAAAATTAACAAATCAATAATTAACATTTGCAAATAATCATTTATTAGAATGTGGAAACCAATATATTTATGAGAGTTTGGGGGGCAATGGAGACCCCAAACATTGGTGTTGGAATCATTGTGAAAGCAAAATGTCATTGTTTGGATATTGGGAACCAGTAGGGACGGAAAATTTGGAGGTCAGCTGCCTCTAGTTGTTGGGAGGGATTCTTCATATGGGACATAAGGTAAGGTGACAAAGCCAAGTTCCTTGGAAACCTTTCTCCTTTTTTCCTTTCGAATCATCAAATTTTTGCTTTGGGAATAGTTTGCAATCCAAACGAATCTATTGCCCGGTCCCTCCTCCTCTTACTTCTCTCCACCTTTCAGTTGACTTTCATCCACATTCATTTATAATTCTCCTTCACCATTCATTTTCCTATACTTAACAAATTATATATGCTTCTATTTACCTGACCAATAAGGGGAAAAAAATACTAAATACTTTTTTTTTTTGTTTAATCGTTACAACTGGCTTTAATTATCTGGTTAGTAATATAACCTCTCTCTCTCTCTCTCTCTCTCTCTCTATATATATATATATATATATATATATATATATATAACAATAACAACGAGAGTAATTAGTTAATGATAATATAAGGGTTTTTCCATTCTTGTTGAACCAGCAAGTGACAAGACGAATGATTTCATGCCAATTGCATAATCTAATGCTACCACTATACTGGTGTAAATATGGACTATGAAAAGAGAATTCTGAATTCTTATTGATTATACAAGTTGACTTAGATTATATGCACTAATCATCATGTAAAACTAGAAATTAAACGGGGAAGTATGTATTTAATTCAAAGAAATACATGTTTTTATGATTTTACTGTCGGCAAAGATGACATCTTTATATTCTATATTAGAGTTATGCTAACAATGTGTTTTAAACACACCTGCTATGGAACTATCATAAAAAGTTAAATATATCAAAGTTAGTGGGATGGATTCAAAATAAGAATGAAAATGTATTAACATCATTTTTTCACAAAATGTTTTCCATTTTTAATTTCTTAACATGTGCTTAAGAGTATTTCTCAATACTATCCTTTATAATATGTTTTAAATAATTTATTTTATTTCAAAAATATGCTATTGATTAGTGAACTTACATGTTGCTTCTTTTGATCTGGTCTAGTTGTACAAAGCAATGATATACGAGCAATGATATACGTATGGAAATCTTCTCATCATTTACATACTTTACCCTTAATTTAAGAAAAGAAAGACATATATGTAGCTTATTTTTCTCTCTCTTGGTAAAATAATATTGTTAAAAAGTATTTTAAATTGATATATTGTTAAAATATATGTAGCTTATTTTCGGAAATAACATTCCTTATAATTTATTTTTTTCTGGGTGCCTAGTAAATAATTTCTCTTTCATTATGTTAGTTATGCATGCCAATGGTAATTAAGGAAATCTGCTTATATATTAACTTAACCAACTTTCTTCTACCTATTTGATTGTATGATAATGGAAATCTTAAACACACACATTAATACAGTGGCGGATCTAGGATCCTGAATCAGTGAGGACAATTTATTTAAAAAATAAAAATTGATAATTATCATTATCATATGGGATAATTGGATTCAAACACGAAGAAAAGAGGTACAAAATATAAAGTTTTAAGATAAATATTTGTATTTTATTAAAATAAGATAGTGCATTTACTTACTCTCACATGTGAACGGGTAACGAGGTTCAAATACATAAAATGATGAGGTTCAAAATATAAAATTATGGGGTGTAAAATATAATATCTTTTTGTATTTTATTAAAATAAGATGATATATTTATTTACTCTTACATGTGAACTGGTAAAGAGGTTCAAATACATAAAATTAGAGGGTGCAAAATATAAAATTATGGGTATAAAATATAATATTTTAGGACAAATACTAGTGATTTTATCAAAATGAGGGGGTGCACCTGCGCACCCTGAATTCCATATAGGTCTGCCGGTGCATCAATATGTCATTCTAGATGTTTAAACATGGTAGCTCATCATGAAGTTATCGATTATATATGTAAATTTATTTTTTTTTTCATCCTTGCCCTACAATGTTATCTAAGTGCTTAATGAAAGAAACTACACAAATATTTTTACAGCTTTAGTATTTGATAGAAATGCTTTAATATGTCCCGTTTCACTAATTCACCCTGATACAAAGTTGATTCTAAAGTGTTCGAATTTTAAAAAACTAGACTTGATGTATTTTAACAATAGACTGTGATTATATTTTGGATTATTTCAATCCGGCTCCCCATTCTATATTTTTTAAAAATATATATAATTATATATTAATAGTAAAACTTTTTTATTCAACTGATAATCTTTTTATTCATTATAAAAAAATAATATATTTTTAATTGATATATTATTTCAATAAATTTAATCTAATTTGTCCTGACCCATCTCACGAATGCCCGTTATTATTAACGAACATTATCAATATGTTTTGACATAAAAAAAAAAAAAAGAAGAAGAAGAAGAAGCAGCAGCATAATTGCACCAAGGCTGGTTCAACATATCACAAGAAATGTGCTGATAGTGATGTTGAGGGACAAAGAAATATTACATGAATGGATGGATCGTACTTAGGGTCTGGTTAGGGTCTGGTCGGGTAAGTTTCTCTAAAAGCACTTTTAGAAGAAGAAAATAAGAGTAAAAAGATGAGATGAGGTTCTCCATAAGTAAAAATAAGCTTTCTATTAGTTAATTTATAGAAGCTCACTAATGTGGTTTCTCTAAAAGATGAGATGACATCTACAAATTAGCTAATGAAGAACTTATTTTTACTTGTGGAAAAACTCCTTTCATCTTTTTGCTCTTATTTTCTTCTTTTAAAAATACTTCTAGAGAAGCTATCATACAAACAGACCCTTAAACAACTGAAAAAGCATGGCTTCTCCTGCGAGTTGCAGTAAGAATGCGCTGATTTGACGCGGTTGCAGGTTTTTGGAAGAGATGTGTGTTTCATTTAATTTTTTCTTGCAATTGAATGATCGAAGGGAGCATATAGCAATATCCGTTAAGTCATGGACATGTTTGTAGGAGAGTTACGGGTATGTAGGCCTTTGTATGATGAATCTGACTCATCAATAAACCAAAACTTGCACCAAAGGATTATTACATTATATTTGTGGGGAAATAAAAAAAAAATTGAGACCCAAAGGCTATTTGGCACCTAAAAAAGAGTGAAAAAAATAAAATATAGATATAATATAAGTAAAAAAAAAACAATTATTGATAAAATATTTAAAATAAATGAATGTTGAAAAATTATAGTTCATATTTGTGTGTGGACCACAGTTGAAGCCACGCAGCTTTAACTGATGCTCGATCAAGACCCCCCAAAACAAGCAAAGCATCTTAAACGTGTAACTGGTAATGGGTAGGCTTTGGACTACTTAAGAAGCAAGCTGTCCATAAAAAAAGCAAAATATCCTGCTACTATAATTGAAACATCACAACCCCCCCATAGTTTTGAATTAGGAAAGGTTACAAAGTAGCATGGTTCTTCCTCTTTCCCCAAGTAATCAACCAGGTCCCCTCTTTAGCATGCATATATTAAAGCTCAGCCATAAAGCTAGAAACAAACCATAGTTACTACTTACTACATTCATTAATTAACTATCTAGCTTGTATATGTATGTATGTTACTTAAGCTTTTTATGTACTCCACCTTCTTAAATGCAAAAGTTCAACCATGATTGTGAATGAGAGATGTGACTGAGATTCTAGGGATCCTAATAGATTCTCTCTAAACCTTCATTGATGGTAGTAGTTCGAGAACTGCAGCAAAAGAAAATAAAGGTTGTGTAACTCGTGTCCCTAATTTAATTCTTCTACTAGTATGTGCTTGTATAGCTTGTTTGTTAACTTAACAGAAAGGAAAACTTGGTCAGAACAATGGAAAAATTTATTTTCCAAGTCAAAAACAGAGATATTATGGAAGGAAAGGGAGGAGAAAAATCAATCAAACACTTTGAATTGTTTCCCCCAACATGAATTTATACCCCACGCATAAGGATTTGAATCTTCCAAATTTGCTTCCCCCCAAGACAAAAGAAAGCATAACAAAATAATGCTTCAGAAACTTCACAAAACTCGCATGCAATAAAATAAAACATTAATTACAACAGTCCCTTTCCTCGCTCAGACCCCAGGTCATAATGAAGAGAGGAAGACCCAACCACACTAATACAAACAAACTAGTTCCTGTTCAATCTCCTCCACAGTGAATTCAACATATAACAACTTATGAAAGTGTTTCTGATTTCTAGCTCGATTGGGAAAATAAAAAGCAAAGAAATTCAATATACATTCTACCCCCATCAAATAATTAATGCCCTATAACGTCTAAGGGTTACAAACACCTGCCAACTAAACCATCTTATTATATCTTATATAGTATTAATTATATATTTTCTTTATAGTATAATAAATCAAAATTAAAACACGTCAAGTAAAGGAGGCAAGAAAAACAAATATGTTTCAGCTAAAAAATTGAAAATGCATGACGGAGATGCTGAAATGAGACACTAGCACGAGGATTTCTCTCACTTTTTTTCTGTGCGTGGTATGACCCAAAAGGTTTGCCTTTAGCCGAAGAGAGAGAGAAGGAGAGAGAGAGAGAGAGGAATTGAATGAAAGACATGAAAAACGGAAAATGCAGGTGAGTGTGATGAGAACGCATTGATGCTACCGAGGAAGTTTCTGCTTCCTAGTTCCTACATCTGTCTTAGGATAGACTTATCATCATAGTATCAGAATAGACAAACAAACTAAATGCCATCTTAATTAACCCTCCTCGTCATCACCTTCATCTTTATAGCTGATATCATCCACACAACAAAAAAAGGTTCCAAACGCTTCATGCACCACCGTTGTAACAAACTGCACAAAAATGTTAAAACTAGAACATGTCGCAGTCACCATGAGAAAAAAAAAAAAAAAAAAAAAAAAGATAACTAATGAAAGACTGCATTTTTGGCACTGAAATGAAAATTAAAATTAGTCCAGCGGCAATAATTAACCTTACCTACATCCTGAAACACTAAAATGAACAACCCTTAATAGAAAAAGAGAAAGAAACCCTAAAAACCAAACAATTTTGGCTTTGGTGAAGATGGTAGCTAGCAAGTAGGAGACTTTTCTTTTTGTTTTTGTTGTTCTTCCTAGCTAGGGTTTCTTACCGAGGGTGTGCTTGTTGTTATGCATCCAAACCTTGAGAACGTGACGCTTGACACCAGTTTCGTCGCAGAAGGCTTGGACCACAGCCTCGTCGTGTTTCTGAATTCTCCACCCTAGTTTCTCAGCAAGTTCAAGCATTTTGTCCTTTTGTTCAACTGTGAACTTTGTTCTGAACCGTTTCTTGGACCCTGTTCCTCCTGCACTAGGGTTGTTCGAAATGTCTTCCTGATCCTCACGCGTGCTCTGCGTTCCTCCACCGCCGGACGTCGACGGCAGCGCCAGCGTCCCCCCCACCGCCGAACGGTGTTGTCCCCCCACGTGAAGGTACCCCGCCGGATGCCGGTAGTACCCCGCAAACTGCGGTGGCGGAGGGTGGTGGTGGTGATGGGGAAGCAAGTACGGGTCCCCGCCGGAGAGGGATACAAAGGCGGAGGAATCCGCCTCCTTGCGGTGGAAGTTGCGGTGGCAGCCGCACGCGGCGCATTTAAGCGCGTCCAGGGTACCCTCCATCCCCGCCGCCATGAACTCGCCGCAGCCGTCGAGCGCGTGGCCTCCGATTCCGACGGCGTGGTTCTTCAAACACTCCCTGTACCTCGCCCTTAGGCCGCCACCGCCGTTGCTGCTGCTGCTCCTCACCGGCTCCGCCCACACCGGAACCTTTATCCGGTTGGGGTCGTAGCCCGCTCCACCACCCATACACAGCTCCTCCTCCTGCTCCTCTTGATCCTCGAATTCCATTTCGTGAAATGCTCCAAATTCGTTAACTTTTTTTTTCAATACTTTTAATAATTAGTGTTGAGGAAATTTGGGTGGTGGGAGTCACAGACTCTCTCTCACTCTCTTAGTGTGTCTCTCTCTTCGTGCTTTCTTTGTCCAAAGGTGTATTCGTTCATATACTTTTGCGGTTCTCTGTTTTCGGAGGACACGACAATGAGAGCATAATATACCACTCTCTCTCGATTTGTCTTAAGATTGTCACCTTCAACCGGCTGTCTCCGGTTACTCGGTAATTTTTTGTTTTCACCGCTTGCAGATTAATGGATACGGAAAATTAACCGCGAAAAGTTTTCACTTTCGGTGACCGTGGTACTCTCCTGCGTGAGGAGGAGCATGGGGCGAGGACAAATGACAAAAAGGCTAGATATATACATTAAACAGAGTTTAATTTTGAATTATATTAACTCAAATGTTAATCTATGTTGTAAGAATATTGTTTGAGAAATTAAAAGAATTTTTTTTATTGATATACATAAAATTATATTATTTATAATTTTTTCAATTTTTTTATATTTTCATAATAAATATTTTTGTCTTCTATTTCTTTAATCAATAGGAAGACCCTTATATTAATATATTGCATGAAAAATGAACTATTTTTTTTAGGTAAGCAAACTTTGTCATTTGCACATTCTCGTTGAGTTATTTCTGTTTACTACTTTTTTTTAGTTGGGCAAAATGAAAACAAGAAGTGTGCAATGGTAAGTATAATGATATCCATAAGGATAAATTATAGATGTAGTGTCATAAATATTTTTTTGTGTTATTCTATAATCAAAATTAAAGTTTTATTTCGATAATTTATGTGAATTTTTAATATAAACTCTTATCATACAAATTATCATAGTAAGATTATAATTTTGATTGGAAAATAATACTATGAATATTTATGAAACTGTATTTAAGTTTTGTCTTTGTTGAAATTGTATATAAGTATTTTTTTTATATTATTTTATGTGATAAATAAATAATAGAATATTTTAAAATGGAATGTATATTTTTCTCATGGATTTTGTTAATATTGATATCAAGGTGATATTAAAACATTTTGAAATTAAAATATTAGTTAACGTAATTAATGAAAATATAAATTACTATAAAATATTTTGGAAAGAATAACTTTTTGGCATTTACGTTAAAAATGCACGTTATAAAAGTTCTTTTGTTCACAAAAGCAAATTATGTAAAAATAATTTTATCATGCAATAAAAATTACATGAAGAAATATTTGAAGAAAAAATAGAGAAATTATATTGATACTAATATAACTTTTCATAGAAAGTTATATAATAAAAAGATCGAGAATGTGGGATAAAATTATCAATACTTTTAATATAATAATAAGAAAAAAAAATATTATACAGATAATACACCCAAAAAATGGAGACAAAACAAAACCATGCCACGCGCTCCACCAAATCGCATGACAAGCACTGAAACTGAAAGTCTACGGGTTCATTTTAAGGTGTTCCAGATTGCACGCATTCCAGTGCCTGAAATGGGACTCGTGCAAGGAGGCGCGTGGGTGGCGCGTGGAGAAAACGAAGCGGAAGTAGATTTGTTTGTTCCCACATAGGAGGGATCAAGCGAGAGCGGGGGCCAGAAGGAGTGCGTGTTGTTAATGTTATAGCTGTAATCTTTGTTCGTAGGATTGCTTTTCACAGAAAGAACAACAACAATAGTACAATTTCACACGTTTGGATAATATCTTTATTTTTTATCTCTCTTATTTGTCATATCCTTTATTTTTTTTAATTTTACTTTTAACTCTCTCTCTCTCTCTCTCTCTCTCTCTCTCTCTCTAATATCTTAGATTAGACTAAAATTTAAAGTGTACATGTATGATTTATCCAAAGAACAAAGGGAATTTGAGTGATAGATACTAGGGTAGTATGAGTGATGAGCATAGCGGAGGAAGACAGGGACATGGGAATTATTACATACGAAAAAATATAAAAAAATGTAAGTTGTCGGCATTATAGGCAGCTCTTGCTACGTGCGGTCTTCTCCGACATGGGTTACTAGCTTTTGGCGTCAACAGGCACTTACTTCGTTAATACACTAATTAAAACACAATAATGTTGAACAATTAAAACTACAATTTTCTTTTATAAAAACATATTATACTGAACATTACTAATTATTTTCAAAAGTATTTTTTTATACTATAGACATTATTTAAGAATGTTTGACAAGTTATTCTAGTAATTTATAAGTTTATTCGATTAAAATAAACTCATTTGATACATAAATATATTTTCAGTAATTTTTAACTTATTTTTAGAAATTAATTTAACTAGCTTTTATTAAGATTCTTTTACTCTTTTCGTCTCACACTAAGTGTCTTGTTAAAAGAAAAAAAAAGTTTTAAAACAAGTGTAATTTTAGTTTTCAATTTAATATTAGTTTTTTTCTATCTATATTATTAATAATATTTTTCAGAATAATGTTTTACCGCATTGTTTTGAACAAAATTAATTTTTTAAATTAATTTAAATCTATTTACTCTTACTAAATTTAGGATGACACTTATTATAAAACGGACATAAGAATTTATAAGCTACTAAGTTTTGTATTTTTTATTTTTATTTTTATTCTGATTAATTAACTTGGATGTTTTATAAAAAAAATACATAAAAAATAATTATGACTACTCATTACTTTCAATAGTAGTAATAAGTAGCTACACTTAAAAAGGATTAAGAGTATAAAATTTGAAAACATATTGTCATAATTATTAAGATGATAAGTCATGAAAAATAAATTTAGATATTTAAAATGACAATTATATACATATATATATAATTAAGTAATTAAATATATCATTTTACATTTATTAGTTAATTCGTTTTTTTATGAGATACTTTCAATTTAATCAATTAGATTATGAACTCACCTTTTCCATTCTCAATTTCTAACTTACAAACTTTTTACTAGCTTATGATCTAGTTTCGTGAAACACACCTAAAATAAACTTGTTTAAATTGACTGTAAAAAAAATACTAGTTTAAAAAACTGAGGTGAAATAAATACTAAGATTGGATGGGCTTTGGGTTTGGGCATTTTGATACAAAACACTTTATCATTTTGTGAAGTAGGAACCAAGCGACGGCAGTTTAAAGGAGAACGACGTTATGGGGTCAGCATCTCTTCACCAACTAAAAGCACACTCTTGACTGGCGTGAGAAACTGAATATAAATGCTAAGGCGACACATCGCAATCCATAGAAAGCGTTATGGAAAATAAGAAGCTATTGTCTTTCCCAATCTTTGGAAAAGACCACACAAGCTTACTCAAACATACCAAGCAGTCAAGCACGCATATTTCTCCTCTAGTGTATATAGACAATAATGTATAAGGATTTGTCATGGTTCGTCTTGATTTGATTATTCTACAATTTTAATTAAACGAGTTAAAATTTATTAAATTTTAATTATAAGCTTTAGAATACCGGCTCTCTAGTGTAGATAAAAGTTTAGACAATATATAATACGAAATGTACTAAATCAGTCATATCAACCGAAAATAACCATTGGATCGCCTATTTATTCACTAACTAGATAATCACTCATTTAACTAACCCATATATAGAGGGATAGATAGGATAATTCATCTTCAAATACTACTACAATTTTATTATTCATTCATTAACTTGAGCGTCAAAGTGAGCTGAAACATTTCAAAATTTCATAAGAACACGAGGTATTCACATGAGATTCACGTTCTTAATTGATTCTAGAGTACTAATAAGATGGTTTGCTTCCTATTTGTGGGTACTGAGCAATAGAACGGTGATGCTTGGAAAAATTGTTATACTTAAATCAGCAAGGGCCGGATTAAAAAAACTGTATATTGGAACAAATAAATTGCTTAATTGTGAGTAAGAATATGGTGAGAGATGTCTGTAAAGTGTAAGGCAATCACTCGAATTTCTCTACCATGTGCTATGGATGCATTCAAGCAATAAGACTGCTTGCTCAATGAACCATTGCTAATGAAAGACAACACACGAAAAGAGTTACAACCTTAATTTCTTTCCTCCTCTCCCTCTTCTGTGTCAAAGCTCAAGAAAAACAATCAATACAACTTTGATACATTTTATTTTATACTAAATTTATAAATCTGGGTCTTCTATCTTATTAGTCTCTGATTTTTTTTCAGATTTTTGTTTTTATTCCCTTTTAAAATGTATATAAAGCAGATTTCTGTATACTATATTAGTTTTGTGACAGCAAATAGAATAAATATATTTGGTCATGATCATACAAACAAATGATCATTAAACTAAATACGCTACTTTTATTTAAAATAAAATATAATAGATAATAAATATAATAATCAAGGTTAAAAAAATAAATAAATAAATAAATTTGGTGGTCTGTCTCGAAAGTGGCGTGATTAGCGCCATATGTAACGCTGTTAGCGTCAAGATAGCACTAGTAGCACCAGAGATACGCCAGAAAGTCATTTTTCTCTGAAATTTGGTGTGGATAGCGTTTTGACACGATTAGCGCCAAAAAGGGAGCAGAGTCACTATAAAATGTCATTTCACGCGTTTTGGGGCCAAAAACTCACCTTTCTTCTTCCTCTGAGCGTTTTCCACCATTGTTGAGCTTGGGAAGCTCCATACCACTCAACCATTGACCAAAATACTTCACTTTCAACATAAAAGTTGAAGGAAATTACTCAATGAGCTAGATTTCACATCATTTTTTCCTGAAAACTATCAAACGAAGAGATCGTTTTCTCTAGGGAACTTTCCAAAGTCTCAATTTCGAAGGGAAAAGAGACGTTTTAAGGACACTCAAGCTTGAAGAAGTGGTCTTCTAGCCTTCTTTGTCGATTTAGAGGTAAGAAACACAAATTCTACCGATATTTAAGAATTTATTCTTGAGGTGAATAGTGACCCTTTTGACTTAGAGCTGAAATTAGGTTTTGGTCCTTTGGAAAATTATGCTTAGGAGGTTGATGTGATGAATGATTAGCCTTGAAATATGATTTTTATGGACTTTGGAATTTAGCTCTGAGAAATGTATGAGTAGGATAAATGTTGGTCAAATTGATGATATTATGTTATGTATGAGCCTAGGTGCTTTTATAGTATGTGCTCAAGAGGCTATATAAACGGTAAAATTGTGTTGAAGTAACCGTTTTAACCAATTTGATAATCATTGAAATGTGGTATGATTAGGGTGTTGAACTCTTTGAATTGGTTGATGTAGAGTCGGAGGAAGACTCTAGTGCCTTGATTAGGCCGAGATAGATCCTGCTGAGGGTTTGTAAGTCACTAGTTAGGTGTTTAGTCTTTGAAACTTAGAAAAAGAGGTTAAATGGAAAAAAATAGCATTTCTTTTCGTTCTAACGGTTGAGAACCATTGTTGATTACTTGTGTGCCTTTGTATAGGGCGTGACACCGAGGGTGTCAATGGCGGAGACCACAATTCTGGGATTGGACAGCAGAGCACTGCTTTGCCAAGTAGGTTCTTTGTTCTTGAGAGTATTTCCCACTGCTTGAGTTCCACCATACTCCGAAGGAGTGATGGTTGCATACATGATTCATATGCATTGAATTGGATGTTACAACTTTCCTCATGATAATATGTATGCATGTTTCTATGTTTTGTGTTTGATTGCTTTTCGGATAGATCTTCTGACCAGTTAGATAAATATGGACCTCCCTAAGAGTATAGCGCAACTCCTAGTCGGTTTGCTCACGTAAAGGGTGTATGATCCCTTAACACGAGAGATAGGTGGTCTTGTCGCGGTTGAAGCCTATTCTCGGAGATGTTATATACGTGCATCCATGTGTAAATGGGTAGCTCCCGATGGGATGGCACGGGTATGAGTTCTGGTTTCACACTGAGGACTGAGAGTTCCGATGCTGATAATGATGCATCTTTGGCGGGTGTAGTACCGCAGATACACATTAGAGCTAGAGAATGGCTTTGATGTTGTATATCATGGAAGTGAGTCAGGATGAGGAGAAGCCTTCAAGAACCTTGAGCTTACTGAGATTATATCTCACCCCGTGTGTGGAGATTATATTTTGGTGGTGATGCATCTGGTAGAGATGATGGGTCCCAGGGCGGGAGGCCCCAGTACGGACAAGCATTGTATAGTTGCTCGACAATATTTTAAGAGCAGTGTGGCTCACTGTTTATGTTTATGATGTATTTTGTACCCTGCAAGAGAAGATGTGCGTGTACACATATGTTTGAATCCTGTATGAATTGTGATGTACAGACGCTGTATATTTTGTACCCTCTTGTGAGGATGTGATCTGTGAGATCATGGCACAGGGTGCCTATTCTTTTGTATAGTCACAGTGGTGGTTTTGATGATGTATGTATTTATATAGATACATGTGGCTTCTGATTCTCCTGTTATATTTGTATGAATTTTATTGTATTTATATGCCGTTGTTTATGTTCTCTGGATCGTAAAGGTCATGTAGTGGTGCCTTGACATTCATAATAGGTATTTTTGATACTTGTCATACATAATGAATCAGGAATATGATTTTGAAAGGAAATGACGATGACGTCATATTTTTATTAAGACGCTTTCGTTGATTTTTAATTAATCACTACGTTAATCTGATTAAACAATTTTTAATACATTAGATACATACAGGGTGTTACAATATAACAATATATCATAAAACAAAATAAATATATGAAATTAAAGGTTACAATTTCACACTAACAATTGTTAAAACACCTTACATTTATGCTATGATTAGATAAGAAGAAATAACAATAAATATGAATGATAATACTTTTATTAAATAAATAAAAAATACAAATGTCTCTTCTTTCTATTTTTAATTTTTTTTTCCTCCATAATTTTATTGTCGCTGTACCACTCACACGGTTAAACTCAGATTCACTAGAAACTTACGTCAACGTCAGATGGATTTTACGAAAGATGAGCATATATAATACATACTGTATACATTAACAAAAAAACAACCTGAGCACGCATATATAATAATATAGCAAAATAAAGCAAGTACATACAGATTCCACCTAAAAAATTATTGTGTGTACTCTAGACAGATCTCTGACTTATCTATTTTCGTCTGAAAAGAATTATTCTTATACAATTTTTTAAATTCACAAGAGATAAAACAAAGAGGCACAAAATATATATGAAATAAAATTGAAGATATATATAATAAATAAATAGATAACAAGATCTTACTCCCTAATGTTTAAAATGATAATTAAAGAATCAATAAAAAAATGATTAAAATTCATATTAAAAATGAAGGTTTAATATATTTTTTTATCTTTAAAATTTTTTATAAAATTCAATTTTAGTCTTAAATAAATCTTTAGCACAATTTGTATACGAGACTACGAGAGTTTTTATGGTACCCAAAAAATTATGAGAGTTTTGGTAATATTTTTTTTAACCAATAAAATTGTCATGTCATATGTCTTTCCATTAATTAAAGAATTTTATTTTATTTTATTTCAAATTAGTCCTTGGTTATTTTTTTTAAAATTAAAATTACAACCATTTAAATTATAAAACTTTGATTAAACATAAGTTTAAAAGTATGAACCCTAATTTATTTGACCAATATTAATACAAAATATTTTTCTTAAGAGTAACAATCACTTTTATTTAGATTTAATCAATTTTTTTATTGAAATAGTTGTAATTTTAATTTTTTAAATGTTTTAATTAATCAATAACTAATTTGAAAATACAATAAATTATTTGATTAATGATAAAATAAATAATATGAAAATTTTATTGGGTAAAAAATAACAGTACCAAAACCCCACAATGTAAAAATTCTCTTTTAATATTTGTTGACAAGTATCAGCATTAAAT
>PYAF01001118.1:749443-766603 GCA_007407185.1 Glycine tomentella | reverse complement strand
ATGATAGCTATATATGTTAGAAACACTACTTTTTTTTTTTTGGTAAACAGAAACCCCACAATGTAAAAATTCTCTTTTAATATTTGTTGACAAGTATCAGCATTAAATACTGATATGATATTCATATTAACAGTTCCTAGATTTATTACATCATTATCTAGTCTAACATAATATTCTTGTAATTTTTTTAAAATTATCTTTTAAATCTCTTATCTTCTTAAAGTGGTTAATGATGTCAATTTAGATAATAAAAAAGTAAATATGACTGTTAAGTTAGATTAGTTTATTAAAGTTGAATTATTTGAGTAGTATTGAAGTTTCATTTTTAGTAGAAATAATTTTTAATCAGATTTTATTTATTTTTTAATCAAATTACGCAGGATTTTTCTTCTTCTTATAAACCAAAAGGTTAAAAAAGAAAAAAAGATTGATTACATGATAAGTTAAGTAGTGTTTCTGTTTACCAAAAAAAAAAAAGTAGTGTTTCTAACATATATAGCTATCATGTCAGCAATGTGACTATAACTTCATAACTTAACGCTGAAACTTAGAATTAGGGACTAAAACTATTGATGCAAAGAAATAATAAAGATATAAATATTAAAAAATTTATTTAAGGGTTAAAAATATTTTAAAAAACAGGAATACAAACATATTTAGCACTATAAATTACAGTGACATAGAGTATTAATATTATTTTAAAATTTACTTCTATAATCAATATTATATTTTGTTGTAAAAAAGTTTTTTATTTATTTATGGAAATACGATCTGGTCTTTAGCATTTATATAAAATCTAATGTTTAATTTATTCATTTAGATCAAAGCAAAGGGCTTTCATATTATATCCTTGGGAATCTCGGTACATGGTCACCCCCACATCAGTATTAGGACGTACACAACATCCTAAAGTAAATCGGATCGAATTTGAATACACTAAAACCACTGGTCAGACTACAATCCTACCCAAAAGATACAAAACTTTGAAGCCTGAAGCGATACATTGCGTGGAGGTTAAGTTATGCACATCGGTTGACGTTATGACACGAGAGTACATATTTCAACACTAATTTATATTTATAAATATAAAAATTATTCTATAAACAATATAATATGTATATTTCTTCCTTTTCAATTTATCCAAATTTCTAATTCTGTTGATAAGAAAAAAATAAGAGAAGAAACTGTTTTGGAAATGGGAGGTGATGGGCAGTCTAATCACATCAAAATCTGGAACGGCCCCCAATAATTGATGAAGGAAAGGGCTTTCATGACTTCTTACTCTGTTAACACGAGTCTTAACAGCAACTTATATGTTATCACTTATCACCCTGCCCTTGGATCCATCAATCATCCAATGCCACTTTATTATTAGGTATTTATTATCTGCAATCTCTACGTTATAGTTAAGTATTGGAGAGAGATATTATATGTAATTTATTTTTATTTTTATATATATAAAAAAATTATTTATAAATTTGAACATATGATCAATAAATTATCAAGATATAATATATTTTTATTTCATAATTTTAATTTAATTTTTTTTCCTATTTTAACACATTTTTTAATTTTAATATGTTAGACCAGACAATGCATTTTGAACCTATTAAAGGGAAAGATACTATTCTTCCGAAAGGTCCTTTGTTAAGATAATTGTGATCATGTCACACTAACTGCATCCATTGTCGCTTCGTATAATCGCAAACTAGCTAAAATAGTCAAGCATTTTTGAACTTTCAATTCATCGAGTCAGAGAGACTTTAGCCAAAATAAGTTAAAAGAATAAAGCATTCAACCATCGATGATAATTACTACACAGGAAGGTACCTTCACTACCTTGGTCTAATCCTTTTACAAGATCCAAATAACTAATCCATTAAAAATTGAAGTTGCTTTGCGCGATTTCCTTATTAGGGGAATCCGATCCTTAACAAGAATGTTATTTTAAAAGAGTGATAAGGCTAAATAAGCCATAACATGAGGGGATAACTTTTCCCTAAAACAAAAAAGAAAGTGATTATTTCAGAGAAGATTCACATCACATGGATTTAACGTTTCATTTATAAAAGTAGAGTGGGAATTTAAGAGACACAATCGTTTCAACTTAGATACTTAAAAAAGGGTGGTAAGCAAGTTAAGCAACAACATTAATCAAGAAATTATAAAAGCATGCTTTTTTTTTAAAGGATTAATTTTAAAATTAACATGAAAAGAAATGAAAAACAAAAAGGAAAAAAGGGAAAAAAAAGATTGGTGAAGGGTTAGATGGAGTTCATCATGTGATGTTCCAAAAACAGCCAAAACGGACGGATAGACGTCTGATGGGACGTTCTGACACACGCACACAGACAGAGTACTGATTCTTTGTCGTGTCGTGTATGTGTGTTTCAGATTTTTTTTTTTAGTTTTTAAAAATTTAATAAATATATTACATATAAAATATAATTTATTTGAAAAAAATTAACTAAGTTTATTATTATGATTTTTATAAGGAAAACTATATCATTAGTATTTTTGTAGAAATTTATATTAATAATACGACATAGTATTATATATTAATATTTAATATATTATATAGTATCTATGTTTGTTAATATAAATTCATAATTAGTATTTTAAATTTTATTAAACAAATTTATATCAACAAAGACTATTTTAATGTTAAATAGTTAACAAGTGACATATTTTTAGTAAGATAACGATTATTTATGCTAAACTAAAGACATATATAATTAAATTTTATTTACTATAACTTTTATATAAGTACATATAATTTTGTTGAATTGGTTTAAATTTTTAATGTTTTTATCTTATATCTAAAATTTAAGTAAATCTATCTGTCAATAATTTGCAAGAAGTTAATTTCTTCTTACAATCATCTTAACTAAAATTAAAAATTGTTGTAGAAATTTAAAGTTAATTTTTTTTAATCTGATCTAAAAATAGTAGGAGTGTCTATTTAATAATATGTTTATTTTATCGTTGAAAATGCTGCAATACGTATTCATTGTAGATCCAACGAATGTTTGGAGAAGGAAGGGTGAAGACTCGTCCATCAAACGTACATTTGCTACACTACCAACGTATATATTCTCAAACATAGCTTAAGTTTGCATCGTTATCTTACTTATTACTTTACCAACGTATTCTCATACATAGCTTAAGTTCTGCAGTGCTATCTCACACTTTGTTGTTAGAATAATGTTATCATATACTCTTATACTTTTCTCTCTCTTGCCTATAAATCATTGGAAGAAAAAAAAAACAGTTGGATCCAAAAGACGTTACTGTCCCATAATGTGAGAAATTAATATTCAAAATTTTATTGAAAGAAGTATTTATATTTTATGTTTGATCCTATCTCTAAGAACGAATATGATTGTAAAGATATAAGTGAGTTAAAATATGTGAATCTCATATCTTTATCACAATATTTTAATTTAAATATTTTTTCTTTATTTCATTCATTTGCATTCTCTTTCACTCTAGCAAACCAATTCTAAAAGATAATACATGTGGGGGAAAATCATTGGAATGAAGAACATTTTGTGTAAATAACACTACTTTTATCAGTATGTCTATTACAATGTATTATCAGATATCCTTTAGAATTTTTAAAATACATAAAATTAGCTAGCTAGCTAGCTTGTTTGTAATTTTTTAAAAATGTTTTTTAAAAAAATGATTTTTTTTTCAGTTCTTTTGATTTATTTTAATATATATAAAACGTATCCAGAAACATTTGTGCGCAATCTAATCTTCAACTAATTCATTAATGAATAGAGCCCTGTATGTGCTCGTCGAGACTTATCAGCTATCACCCATGCATTACGTTTGATTTTGATTACATTACATGAATATATATTGTGGTTTACATTTTAATTTGTTTCAAATGAATTGTCATTGCACGATTAAATTAAAACCACAAGAAATTATGACAAACACATACATACCGAAAAACTTTAAGAGAAACACTCCTAATTGTTATATTTTTTTATCAATAAAAATTAAAAATAATATAAAAAATTTACAACAACTAACACATTTTTCATAACTTAACTACAGTTACACTTCCTTGACTCCTAATAGTTATATTTAGACTTTATAACATTTGTTTTCTTAAATGAAAATTATGGTTTCCTTGGTTAGAAGTTGGTGCTTTATGATATATTGTGTCAGCTGGCGGGAAACCGCAGATAGAACAAGACAGAAGGAGAAACAAGCAACTTTTTACATGTAACTGTGTATGTGTCACCAACCATGCACAAAACTATGAATGAATGAATGAAACCAACGACGATGCATCCCTCTCACCCCACCCTCTCTCTCTCTCTCTCTCTCTCTCTCTCTCTATATATATATATATATATATTCTCTTCGTTGCAAGCCAAAACAAAACACCCTTCTCTTCTTTCTCATAAAAACGAACAATCACAGAGTCTCTCCATGAAATTAACTTGAATGGTGAATAATGAAGTGCTAATTAATTACGAAGGGGACGGAAAAGTTCTCTCCGTTGAGATAGAGCGAGAGGGAATTGCGGGGAAAAGAGAAGTGGATAGTGACAAGACAAGAGAAAGAATGGGACGACCGTGATTTGCATTTCTATATTCTCTTGCAGCTTTTTTTCTCTCACACACTGCTTCATGTACTAATAACACATACACACATACACACATGCGACTTACACTGAAAACTGTGGCCCCCATACCACAACCCCAGCTTGCTTGTCGCACCACCATCACCTCCATCCATTCATTCACCAACAACGATTCAACCAAATTCACTCTCTTTTCTTCACTTTTCCTGCCGTTTTCACTGTTTATATCATATCGTAACATAATACTATTGACTAGAGTAATATACAAGAATCATCTTTTTATTTTAAATATTTTATTTCTTTTTTTATTATATTATAAAATTATATCATATTTATATTTTTTTTTTCTCTTTTGTTAAATAGATTTTTGACTATTCATCAGACATTTTCCTATTGACTAACATGGTCCAACATATATAATGAATAGATAACTGAATATTTTAAGTACACTCGCATATGTTTAATTTTTTTATCGAATGTATAAAAAAAATTATTTAAAGAGATAAAAGCTATTTGGATAGAGCACACGTTTCAAAAGATTTTGCTCATCACTTTCAACTATAATAATACTTTGTTTTAAGTAAAATATAACAATCTTGGGTTTATAATTCATATAACATAAAGTATAATAATATTGACTAATATAGTCCAACACAATTAATAAATAATTAAATTTTATAAGTATATTGACATAGGATCCATTTTTTGATTCTATGTATGAAAAAATAAATTATTAAAAGAGATAAAAACTACTTAAGTAATCTGCCTTAAAAAAATAGTCTCAATTTCCAACTATAATGATACTTTGCTATCATTAAAATATAAGAAACTTAATTGGTTTTTAATTCATATATATTAATGTTTGAAAGTCAGACATGATTCTTCAACTTACATAGTGAGTGAGCTTACTACCACGCAAACGCATACTCATACACAGTCCTGGACACACATGTTCTTTCCCTTTCCCCTCTGAATCTTTTTCACGAAATTGGGTTTTGTATAGCATATACATACCCGCAAGCAAACTAGCTAGAAAAACACTCAGAAGTTAAGAATCATCACGCACATGACTCTGAACTGATCTCGTCATCACAGAGCCACAATTAGGACCACTTCTTTTTATGTGGCTAGAGAGATAAGGGCGTGTGTGTTTGCAACATATGTAATGCACAAAAAGAAAGGGAGTAATGATCTCAACGTTTTGCTATCACCTACCAACCACTGTTAATTTGGCATGACCTTAGCCACACTAAAAATTAATAAAAGCTAACTGTTACATTAATTATTCTTTCCTAAGTTCGAATTCTAATACTGCTATTCATCGTTACTTTTAATTAGCACGTCTTCATACATGTACATTTTTAATCAAATTATCAACTGAACGTAACACTTTCTCAATCCTTTTTTTTATAACGTTTTCTCAATTCTTCTAACTCTTGGAAGGAAATCGAGAAAAAATCCAGCGTCTCAGACAAAACCCTAGCAACTGACAATTTGCAGTACAAAGTGAGATGGTGAAGACAATCCCAATAAAATAAGCTTTTCAAACAAACGGGGATACGGAAGGTGAAATTAATATACAAGAACAATGAGTAATTATAAACAAAAAGAGCATAATATAAAGTGCTATTGTGCTAACAATACTTTCTAATACTGGTTTGGCCTAAAAAAAAAAATTCTAATACATCATTTTAAGACATGTTCTACTGTTAATTGAAGTCCATCAAAATGTTTTGTACCATTGATCATTTCCGAATATACAATGTTGTTTGTTGCATAGAATGCTTGAGAGGGAGCGAAAAAGCTAGTGGAACAACCAGGGGTTATTAAATGGGATATATCTTTTTGAGAGATTGGGAGGAGGAGGGTGGTGGTCCTCTCTGTCTGCTACTTCGTTAGTTACTTTTATTTTTGGTAAAGATTAAATTTAGGGGAAAGAGATGGTGTCATAGTCCAAGGCTGAGAAACACTGCGGGTTATTTACTTAATCTCAAGAAAAGGAGTAGGTTTTGAACCTGAAATTTGTTATATACGAGACTTTTTTGTTTGTTACTCTTTGTTTTGAGAGGGAATTTGATTCAGAAACATATTGTACTTATAATAAATTTTTATAATGTTTTTGTATAATTTATTTATTTTCTTATCATATAAGCTAGTTTATTTATATTATCGCATATTTCTATTTCTTCTCCTTTTATCTCTCTATTATTTTTTAAAAAAAGTATAAAATTGATGTCCAGATGTAATTTGTTTTTTTTATTGAAGACTAAATTCTAAAGAAGACAATAGGCTACTATATTTGGGCTTACATTGTCAAATGCTCACTCCACTTGCATCCAGCTTGCACCAAAATGGAAGATACCATTACCCAGTGACTCTTCACCTGTTCTTGCGTGCCCTCACCCATCCCTCAATGAATCATGACCACCATGTGTGAATTTATGACAATGGCATCATCATGTCCCTAAATTCTTAAATATATACTCATCTAGATTCCATTTCGTTTTGTTTATTTTCCCAAATCATATTTTTCATTATTTGGTACATATTCTACCTTGTGATTCCTACCAATAAGATAACCGGAGTTCCTCGTCCTTATGATATTTCCTTTATTCTTTTCCCTAGCTTGTACAACATAAATATAATCCAAACAATTTCCTTTTTCCATATCTTTGTTTTTGTCATTAATACAAATCCGATTATACCACGGCAAACATACACAAATGATGCTTATTAACATATATATCACTGAATTTGAAATTAAAATTCTGATTTATTTGTTTACATATATGTTTCTTTCTCACAATATACATGAATTGCCATCATTTTACACGCTTATATAACATTATGTATGTATATGTATTTATGTATATTGGCCAAATTCAAATAAAATTAATATATGATCCACAACAGGTTGATTTGATTTAATTCATTGGTTTTGAAAAAGAAAATTACTGCTTTGAATGATATTTTTCGTTTTTGGTATTGGTAAGGGGATCCCTTTGCACCCATTTGTTTTTCTTATGGTGGTTGAAACCTGAAGGGTTAACTAGTGTGATAGGAAGGGAAGGCAACTGAACTTTGGATAATTCTTGGATTTTCAGGATGACGAGGGAAGTGTGTATCTATTACAATATGTTGATACTATTTTAGATAGATGAACTAGGAAAAATTGCGGGCTATAAAAATTGTCCTTAGAAGTTCTGATCTCCTTAAAAAAAAAAAAAAAAAAGAAGTTCTGATCTCCTTTTTAATCTTAAAGTTAATTTCTACAAGAGTAATTTGTTTGGGATTAATATGGGTGAAAACCCACAAAATCCATGCATTAAGGAATGCAAGATGCAACATAAAGCACAATATCAGGGAAGAAAACCTCAAGCTGTTGTCCAAATTGGCTAGCACGAGAAAATCAGGGTGTAACAAATTGATCATACAATAAATCTAACATACAGCCAATGTCGACCTCTAAGAAGTGATTAGCAATGGAAAAGAGTCGTTTGAATGCAAATGATTGATCATGTAATTTTTTAAAAAAGGCACCTTGTCGATAGACATGTTATAAACAAACTCATTCGTATAAGAGCGTTGCTAAATAGTATGAAGAGATCTGGTTACAAAAATTTGAGGACGAGGGTGTCAATGCTTGATTGGTTGATTTTTAAGTTAAGAAAAATAAACAATTCAAGATTTTATGGAAATCATGGTGTTTAAATTGCTTTAACGTACACTTGAATCTTTTCATTATAAAAAGACAAGAAGCTAACTAAACAAGACACACATACAATATAACTAGCCATCACAATCAAGTGTGAGGCTAATCGTAAAAACAAGACTAAAACATCAATATAACTTGCTAATTAACTTGCGATCACATCATACACTTTTTCTTTGCCCAACAAATTAAATTTTACAATGGGCAGAAATTTTATTTTATTCAATTAATTCCTTTAATATGGCTATTTTAAAACTTAATTCTGCCAAAATTTAAAACAAACTAAAAAAAAAACTAGGATTTATTTGAATGTACTTTTATTCTTAATCTTACTTGCTTGATTAATTAAAATTTGTTTTTTCAACTAACTCGTGCCACTACCCCACTTCATAAATAATTGTATATAATTATTTTAAATCATGTGATTATTTACCCCAACTCATCCCCAGGCACGGAGAGAAATAATCGGGGAAAAGTGTAAAAGAGAGTCATTTTTAGCAATTGACACCTAGAGATGTTATTATATTCTGAAAAAAAAATTGGCAAAATAAATAAATAAATAAAAGCTAGCACATCCACCCTTAGGTTGCCATCTACGTACCTTCCACCAAATGGAATAAAGAATTCAGAGGCAATGAGAACAAATACTAGGTAACCCTCAAAAGTCCTCTGAATAAAAAACTATATGCCAATATTTATTTAATGGGCCCAGAAATGATAGCAAGTTTAGACATAATATATACGGAGGCTAAAACTGAAGACACATAATAATAATAATGCCCTAGAAAGTTAAGGTTCATAGAGCGCACCGACATCACTTACCACGAACTTGTTAGAAATTTGATAGGGAAGCAAACTACCGAATCATTTAACGGGAGAACTTTGAGAAGAAAAGCAATGATTTAATGCAACAGTGGAATTGCATACTTTTGGTTTTGTGGTATGATCACAATGCCATAATAAACTGGTTTAAATGGCTGTGGCCACTGTTATATATGGTACGATGAAAACACTATCTATCACACTGTTCCACCTAAAATGAGATAGTATCCATAGATGGTAGAGGTACTCGATCATATATTCCCTTAGTCACTGCACTTATCCCATGTACTACTAATTGGAAAAAAAAAATAGAAAAACCAAAAAACGAAAAGCATGGAGATTATGTAAAGATGATGTGTAGCATAATTTTTTTATTCTATATAACTACACAAGCATTTTAATGTACAGTTTATAAAGTATGACTTAAATTGAGGATTGAACCTGTGAAGATCATGCAAAAGGCAATGGGCCAAGTATTGGACATAATGTTAGATGGTAAAATAATTTTTTCTACACAGAAAATACTATATAGACTAATTATTTGTACAATACATCATCAACTTAAATCCATCCTAAAGCAACTTCAGAAGGTAATCATTCGCAGACCCATTTTAAGAAATGTGGTTAAGAAAGAAGAAAAAAAAATAATGGATTTGATTCTTTATGCTAATAAAAACTATCAATCTTATAATTAATATTTTTATTAATAAAAAAAGAAATGTGGAAAATATATTAATAAACTGGAGTCATTATGTTCATGAATTGACTTTTCATCTACTGATTCAATAGTAACTACGAGCAGAAGATCATTTTTTCTTTCAATTATGTTTTTGGTTTATGGGCAGTTGAGCATAAGCTTAAATAGTTACTCCACTTTGGATGCTTTTCCTAAAATAATTGCTTTGCTTTGGTTTCACTTTTTGCTTGCAGCTTTAATTTCACTTAAAGATGGAACTGTAAAGCGTAATCTTACGAAATGACATTCCCGCGTGCAAATGAAATATATATAAGTGGGTCATCTAGACCTGCTTTATGCACAGTTAACTGGATTCCTTGATTAAGATTTTGTTAATCATTAAGAACATTAACAGTTATGTAACATTTGATAAGAGTGTCTTTAACAATGCAATTGATGAGACTTGCAAAATCCAATATTCTATAATTTTTTATACTCCATAATAATTATATCATTATTATTATTATTTTTAATTTTTTTTTTCTCTTCAATCCAATAACACTATAAAGTTTTTTTTTTCAAATGAACTTCACAATCTATTTCTAGAAAGCATTTTAATTATAAATGAGACCTAAAATATAGAAGGCAATGGTTACTCCATTAAGCAACTCATTATTTTCTCCAATGATTTGTGAGTTACTTAATAAGTTTCTAGTCTCACTTAAAGTGAGAGGCAACTCCCATTACTTGGAGCTACCCTAAGGTAAATAACATTAATTATATTACATAACACTACTTGATTCTATAAAAACAACCAAATTCTTAAATGATAAATGTATTTAGTATAAGATTTCTTCTGATCTCTATCTCTTTTCACATGCTAGAAACAATGCAGTTTACTTTCTTCATTTTGTGTCTCTAGTAATCTTCTTCGCTAATATGTGAATTACATTAATAAATTTTCACTTATCTTCTTTTAAATAAATATCATAACAATATTTCGTCATATATAATTATTTTATATTTTTATCATTTCTTATATAAATACATTTTGGTTGATATTCTCATTTAAGATAATTTTACCTTTTTGTTTATTTTTAAGTCTAATATTATCTTATCTTTTTATTGGTATGAAATATTTATTTGATTAAAAAAAATTGATTAATCATCTTTAATAAGATATCTTTCTTTCAATTATATTTATTATTATTGTTGTTTATAAGCTCTGAAAGTCTTATTTAAAGGAATCAATCCAATATCACTTGCATAAGTATTATTCTCTCTCATATAAATCAATATAAAGATGATTAGTGTGAAGCATTACTTAAAACCACAACAAAGCATGCATTACGGGCCTGTCAATTAATCAAAGTCCATAGTAGATGATGGTCCACCTCAAATATAGGCCACGACCCAAATATGCCCCAACTTGCTGAGATAATAAATTGCTATTAAGTTCTAATGACACCGCACCGCCAGGCCCTAAACACCGGCCTAGATATATGGTTTTTCAATATTGAGAATGACTCATTTTTTTTTTTTTTCCTAAAAGCAGAGTATTTCTACTATCAAAAATCATGAGATTAATCTCTGAGAAAAAATAGAGTATCAATTAAAAGATAATTCCTCTTCTCATAAATATTATTCTGTTCACATAACTAGAAATCCAACTCATTATATATTTAAAAGACTTAAATTATTAGTCATTTGTTTCACATTTGTTGGGTACATTGAAAACGACTTCAAAGACTAGCAAATGATTGCTAGCCACAAGGCACATACATTATTCATTTAATTAGAAAAAAATGAACTGATTAAAAGCTTCAGCCAAGCGTGTAGGAAGGGGAAATAAAGGAAAAAAGAAATGGGTAAGTAGAGTTTGTAATGATTAATCACTGCCCCACTTGGAAAATTTTGAAGGATTCTTCTTAGTGAATGTCTCACTCTTAATTAAACATCTTTTTGACATTGTGAACTAATTATACAGATTATAATTACTAGTAAACGGTGCATGGTGCTCCTACGTACACGCCAGTCCCACGAGCACTTTCAATGTTCTTGGACTAAGTTTATGAAAGTTCATATGATATTTGCATGTTCTAGAAAATTCAGAAATGATTGTTTGACTTTGAGAACTTGTCACTCTGTTCTCCATTATTCATGTCAGGAGATAGCTGTTTGGAATTTGGAGAACGTGGGCTTTCTTTCAACTCTGATGAGGTCTTTGGCGTACAGAGTTTGGACATTAATGGAGAATAGAAGTGTGAGCTAAAATAATTCATGTGACAGATACAGAGATAATAAAAATACTGCTGTAGAAAATGTAAAATGTGTTATATTGAATTATGTAACTCAATTGATACGTTGTAGAAAAACTACATAATGTAACTATAATAACTTCTACGAATATTAAATAATTTAAATTTTATCAATTTAACCATGGCATTAAAAGTTTTCACGAAATAAATTAATTAGTTTATGAAATATCATCTTTTCAAAAGAAAAAAAGTCTATGCAATATCATATTATGTAAAAACTAATTAATACTTCAGATTATATTTTAAGCTGTAATATGTTATTTAAAATATAAGTAATTTTTTGTGATTAAATTATACAACTACAAATTTGTAGATTATAAAAAAAAAAAACGATATAAATGTTCATTAGGATAAAATCATATAATTTAATAGTTAAATTGATAAAATTCAACATTTATATTAAAAAAAAATTTCTTAAAAATATTATTTCAACATGTTTGACGCGTGTCAACTAATCATGCATCAACCAAAATTTAAAAGATCTGGGAGTTCCTACAATTTTTATCCATTAAAAATGGGTTGAGGAAATTGGACACATTATCCTTTGATTGGTGTTGGAAAAATTAATTCCAAATTTCAAATATTAACTTTAAGTGAGTGCAAATTTAATGTGTATAAAAAGGATAAAGTGTCTAATTTCCTCATCGCTAACTTGTGGAATTATGAATCTTATCTATGAATGTGACTCTTAGACAGCTTAAGTTGCAGTTTATTCTCCAGGGAGTGGAACAAACTCATCCTAAGTGTATGTTTGATTTAGAGGAAGGAAATAGAAGATAAATTTTTGAATTAGAATAGAATATAAAAAGTGTGAATCCTGGCTACATGAAAAATACAAAATTTATCTTCTATTTCTCTCCTTTCACCCTAAACCAAACACAACCTAATGCTCCTTTGATGGATATATGATTCAGTCTTATACATGTAAGGATTGGTCTCTCACTTTTCACCACACATTAAGAGAGGGTAACCATGTAGCTGATAGCTTGGCTAAGTATGAAGCATCTCAAGACAGTCTCTGGATCGTGTTTGATGCTTGCCCCCTTAGTTCAAGTGTCCATTTGTTAGTAGGCATTCAGTTTGTTCGTGTTAGATATAGTTGTTCTGTATTTTGCATTTTTAGCTGTGTTTTAACTTTCTGAAGCATAAAAAAAATAAAAATAACGATAGAGTTGGCGGAGAAATGGGACAAATGCAGTTGACTAAATCACATACGTAAATAGAGTTATTCACCACTAGAGGTCCTTGTGAAGTCAAAAAGTATCGTACAAAGTGAGAAGGGGTTGTGTAATAGTCAAGATTTTCTCAAGTTTATCTAGAAAACTTGTAATCTTGTTTGAGATAGTAAATATTTATTGAAATGTTCAGAGACTTAGAGACATGGACAAGAGGTACTTATCTACATTAAATTCATGTCTTTTGCTATTTTTATTTGTGATATTATTTGTGAATGCTATCCTTTCATCCTTAGGTCTTTTCCTTAACAATTGACTACAATTACAGGAAGTATTCACTAATTAAATTATCCTTTTTATCAATGATTATTTATTAATCTAATCTTATTTCTTAAATAAATTAATATGGTCCATTATAAACTTGTAGAGTTGACACAGTAATATAAGGTTATGTTGTGTTCACATTAGAGAACGATTTATTTAATGGAAAATTTGTATTCAATTTTCTCTATATGCAGAATTTGTTTGAACAAGATTAGTCTTTGATGTACTCGGCTGAAGAATACTTCTCATGGCTCAAGAACCTCCTTACTATGCGTACACCAAGACACATGTAGGTACAAGTATGAAATAGCATGAAAGCAATTTGTTAGTAACAAACACCAGAAATCAAGGAATTGGCCTCAAATGAACCTCATCAATCATCACACAAAAGTGTACTCATATCCGGCTGTTAATCTTCTTACGAATGGGTGCTATCTCTTTCAACATTTTTATAATTTGATTATGAGGATTCATGATATTCATAAGCATTGGAGGAACATTACTTGAATCCATGAGCTGTATGAAGCTAATCAAGTTGCCGACGGTGTTGATAAGCAAGGATTGCAGCTTTCATCCCAGAATTATATTTTTAAATTTGCTCCAGATTTCATTTGTAATGTTCTTAGAGCTGATTTGGCTTGTGTTTCTTTTTCCTAGAGGATTCTTGTTTCTCTGCGTATTATTCACACACACCCAAAAAAAAAAAAAATGAAGAAATACTATTCACTATTCAGTATATATACTATGCAAATTTCCATAGCAGACTGAAACATCAAACAAGGTATAGTGCACAACGACCGGTCAATAACCCCAATCACCGATAGCATCAATAATTTAAATGACCCTGTAAGCTCATAAAATTGAACAACTGCATAACAAAAATATATCCTTTTACTACATAGCAAAATAAATCCCTTCCACTGCATAGCAGCTGCAAAATATATCAGATGCAGAATAAATCAAATCCACTGCATAACAAAATAAATCCTTTCCAAAATATACCAAGTTGCAATTTCCCGTATCTTTCACCTACTAACTCAAGCCTAAAACCATCTACTAAAATACTTCAAAACGAGCTCCTGGATTGTGAAACATTAGAAAATTTTGTGACTACCATTACCATATTGACTAAATAATAGAAAACTATACAACTTGCTACCTGATTCAATTAGCCAAATCACAATTAAGCAATCCCTAAGTTTGACAGAAATTAACTTGAACGTTATTAGTAATACCGACCTAATGTCCCACTAGCTCAAGCACTCTCACTAATCTTTGAAAAAAATTCACATTCCAAATACAAGTGAATAGCTTTGACTTCCTTAAGGCAAATTTTACACATGAATTCATTGGTTTGAATAATACCTCCATATGCTAAGTTCTTAAGGGAGGGAATGTGGTCTTGAGCCAGCTTCCAAATACAAGATTGAACCTTTAGTGGTGCGCATGTCAATGATGTCATCCACGTCTTTATTTTAAGAATACATCCGAATCCAGCCTAAGTTTTGACACTAGAACCTTATATGCCCATTTAACTAAGCAAATGAATCTATGTAATAAATAAATTATTGACATGAAACTATATAAAATGAAACCAAATTTAACCATTGATTGACACCGGCTTCATATATTCAAGTTTACTATGTGGAAAATTCTTATTGTATGTGGCTTCAGTAAATTTTCACAGTTTCACAAAATAGAATGATAAAAGGTCTCCATAAGATTCAAGACTTGATATGAGCATCCTCTGAATCGTGTCAATGAAATTGACCATAATTTCAAGACTTTTATCATCTGCAAGAAAGAAGCACCAAATCAAAGTCTCAGATTTCATACACTTTATATGCACAAAAACAAAACCAATATTCAAATACATCCTGGCAACAGTCATAGTTACAATGAACAAAATTACAAAATAAAGGAAGAGATACCACTAACCAAGTTTGGGGACTGTATGCCCTCTAGGGTGGTGAATCACAACAGGATCTTGGAATGCTTCCAACAAAGCAATGCTCTCTGCCTTCATGAAATCCTTCTCCCCTTCACCACATAACACAGACAAAGTCTGTTAATTAGTTCAGTAATATAATAACAATATAGAACATACAAAGGAAAATTTGTTGAAGCAAAGAATCCAAAGGGACTTGAGTTTCTTGAAACTACCTATAAAGTGAAGGGACCAGCAATCAATTGGTTTTGAAAATGCATTGGAAGCCAGTTTAGGCATTCCAAACCTGTTTCCACCAAACTTGGCTCCTGATATCTCAATCAGGAACTTGATCTTGTTTACCTTAGCAAGTGCCACACCCTATAGTCATCACTCATCACTTTAATCAAAACAATGTAATTTGACTTTTTAGCTTGCTTGCAAACTTAAAGCTTCTTCTTTTACCAAAAGAGCATTTATAAGGGAAAAGGGTCAACTTGCTATCTAAAAAGGGAAAGTGTAAACAGTAAAATAAGATTTTTTTTTTTTTTTTCAGAACCTGATCTTGCATTCCTAGCAATGCAGCCGCTAAAATTGGTCCATAAGAGACAATCAATATTCCTGATTTGTCAAAATTGGAAAAACAGAACATATCAAAAGTTCACTAAGAATATCATAACCGCACAGGACCATTTTTCAGTATGTAATCTTCAATGTATGCTAAACATTCTTCAAAGTTGGTATACTCAGTGAAGTCCTGCACACAAATAAATATAAGTTAGTTAGCACCATGACTATGATGATGTCGCAAGTGGGAATTAACATTGATTGTCTCTACAATAGAACCTCATTGGCTTGGAACCAATCATAAAAAGGAGGGTCAAAAATGCCTTCAACATCAGACCTTCCCTGTACAGGAAACTGGCCATCGAGGAACACGAGGTCAAGCTTTTGTAACACAGATTCTGGCCATCTTAAGACTAATTGCTTCAGGATTTCACCACTGGTCCTGAATCCATGGAGGCACAGGATTCTGAGTTTTCTCAGGCTTTGGTCTTCCATAACGCACAAACTTAACTGCAGATTGAAATAGTTGTTTTTATTGAATTTTATTAGCTATTCCTTTGGACTACCAAAACTACTGCCAGTGGTTTAATGTAGCAGTTTAGTATTCACTCCACCCAACTGTTCTAGACTTCTAATTTATGTCAGAATAAGTTGAGGAGAAAATTAAAAACATGTTTATTTTTTTTAATATAATCGTTAATTGGTATTTTTTTAATTTAATGTTTAAATAAAAGATACTAGTAAGTCTTATGTGCAGTATTTAAGATGTTTTGTTGTTATTCTTTAATCAAAATTAAGGTTTTCACTTTAAGACCAAAAAAGTTTTCACTTTAAGAACTTATAAAATTATGTTACGTGTTGTAATGGTGAAGTGAGAGAGATTATAAAATTTTAAAATTTTAATAGAAGAAAAATGAAAATTTTGAAATTTTGTTTTTATAAGTCAATTTTTTTGTTTAATTTTTTTACCAAATACAATAAAGTAATAGTATATGGTTATTCATTATTTTTTCTTCTCTCCTTTAAATCATGGATA
>PYAF01001118.1:726137-747351 GCA_007407185.1 Glycine tomentella | reverse complement strand
TATATTATCACTAAGCGAGTAGAAGCTAATCACTTACATTAATATTTTTTATAATTAATGTTCTATAATTCATGATATCTTTTTACTTGAAAATATTAAAATTTCTTTTAAATATTAGTGTTTATAAGAGTCTTTATTTATTTTATAAGACTATGATTTATCTGTTTCAAATTATTTTATAAATGATTATTTTGGAATTTGATATTAGATAAAAGTGAAAAAATTTAATAAGGAGAGAAAATTAAGAAATACAAATATTTGTATTCTGGTGAGCTTTATGTTGTCTTATTTTACTTTTAAGACTTCATGAAATTTTTATTTAGATTATTTAGAAAAAATTTAAGTTTTATATATAAAATATTACATGCATTAATATAATATATATGTGCGTGTAACTATGCTCTAAAGTGCACTCCTCTCACTTTAAAAGATAGCTACTCAAACTAAATATCAAGCATCATAAAAAAAGTATCATCATCCAAAATAAATCATTAAGAAGATGTTAGAATCAATATAGTAGTTAAATAATTAACATAGAGTGTTAGAAAAAGATTCTGACACTATATATTTTTCTATCCTGGATGAACATGAGAGAGAGAGAGAGAGAGAGAGAGAGAGAGAGAGAGAGAATCTTCTACTAAATGTTTCATGTGGTTGTCTAGAAGCCCCACTAAGTTAGCACTTTGTAGTAGTTAACTTTGGTTCGTTACTAATGGTGCAAGAAAAATAAAAGATGAAGGAGAAGTGTGAGGCAGCAGAGGAGAAGAAGTGAGTGAGAGAAAAATGGTGGTTCTGTGTTTATAACAAGCTTTCAAGAAGTGTACTTAATGGGAGATTAAATTAAAACAAAAAATTATTTAATCCATAACTAATGGGTTTTTGCCTCTAATAAACTTTTTTTACCAATTTTTTTTTGTTTAAGTTACAGGATTTTTAGTTCTAGTTATCCAATTTAAACATTGTGCCAAGTGCAAACTATTACCTTTTTTTTGGAAACTTCCTATTTCACTAATAATTATTTTAGTTTGTAAAATCAGTAAAGTTAATGACTTTTGGGCTTTGGAATCTTATTTCGGAAATTGCTAAATGCACCTCTCTCATATTATTTTATTTTATTTTATTCTCAAAATTATCCCTTTGCAAAACTAAATTCCTGAAAGTATTAAAATTTAAATTTTATACTTCCAGACACTACTTTTCAAAAGTGTTATAACACTTTCTAGAATGTACTTTCCAAAATCAAAAATAAGGGTTGAATGAATTTGTCAAAAGAGACAGAAAGTAAAACTCCTTAAACATCATCATCTTAGATAAGAAAAGAGAAAAAAAAAACTGAAATTGATATTAAATAAAGATATGTTATTATTATTATTATTATTATTATTATTATTATTATTATTATTATTGATGATCTTTATTAATATTTTTTATTAATATAAAAATATAAAACATTCAAAACAATTTTAAAAAATCACGTTTGTGGCAACTAGCAAGTAACAACAAAAAGCAATACAGACAATAGAAACAGTAATTTCCGCTCAAATATGCGCATTTTGAAGATGAAATAAATAGTATTATTATTTCTCTGCACTTCTTCCCATTTAGGTGTGCAATCAAACTGCGCACAGATCGTAAGACCCCCTCATTTCTTTGCTCTTCTATCCTTCCCCTCTCAATTTAGCCACAACCAAACCACCCCTATATCGTGAGGGCCAGGAGGCCTAGTGTTGTAATGCCTTTGATGTTGTGTATCATGGAAGTGATCCAGGGAGAGGAGGAGCCTCCAAGAACCCTGAGCTTACTGAGATTGTATCTCACCCCGTGTGTGGGCATTATGTTTTTGCAGGTGATACATCTGACAGAGATGATGGGTCCCAGGGCGGGAGGCCCTAGTAGGGACAAACCTTGTATAACTGCTTGGGCAGTATTTTGAGAGTGCTATGTGATAATCCGATGTCATATCGCTTTAAAACAATTAAACTACGCTAATTCTGTAGCACAGGATTAACCTAGGCCGACTCAGAGACACGATCAATATGGTTCCAACTTCAATTCACTAATAAACAGTTGGGGGTTTTTGTCAAACAGTTTGCATGTGTTCAATAATAATTATAGAATTGCAGAAAAACGTATAAACTAATGCGAATTGACAAGAGGTAATGTAAAACAGATTAAAGAGCATCAATCCAATTCACCAACCAAGCAATGATAATTGTCATAGTTCTCAGATAATCATTCTGTTATGAAAGTTCATTCAATTTCATTAGAAGCGGTTCAATCGAAGTAACTCCTAAATTAATTGAAATCACAACCTAATTGAAATATCATTCAACTAATATGTGATTAAAATTCAAAATTAAGAAATGAATCCATAACCTAATCCGTTTTCAATCCTAAATACATTCATAATCATGAACACTGAATAGATGATTGAAGAAGAAGGTGAACATTCACACATAATTTGAAATACTAAACCAGAACTCAAATTCCTTTTGCTTGGACTGAATCCTTGGATTGATTGATTGTTTAGCCTCCTATGATCATCATCAATGAAAGCCCCACGAAATTGGTGCACAAAAATGGAAAAACAGAAAACGAAAATGAAGAACAATGAAGAATAATTGAGAGAAAATAAGAGAAAGGGTTTTAATTCTGGAAATTTCTAAAGTGTAATGTAAATTCTGTTTTTGCTAAAATGTAATGTAATGTTTCACTAACTAATTCACTAGCATATAGTGACTAAGTCAAAAGGAAATAATGGACCATGAACAAGCCCATCTACTCTACTTAATTATGCTATTTACACTAATAAAAATCCAACTCGCACCCCAAAATTCAAGTTCAGCAGTGGTTCTGACTTCCAAGCCTAAAATGACCTTCCAAATGATAGAATTGGCCTCGGCTTATCTCTGAAGAACTTGTAGATTGTTTCCTTATCTTTCTAAGGACTACTCATATGCTCTATTCGAAGTTCTGTAGAGCTCTGTAGGTCCTGCACAAGGAAGATAGATCAAGTGAGTATAAAATCCGAAAATAAGCAACAAATAGCAATTAAGCCCACTTGCTTGCCTAAGACAAAAACTGAATTAAAATGATAAAATAAAAGTCCAAGAGAAGTCAAATAAGCTAAGAAGAATAGAAAAGTATTTAACTAAAAATGCTCAATCACTGTGGCTCACTGTTTTATGTTTATCATGTATTTTGTACCCCTGCGAGGAAAGATGTGCGTGTACACATATTTTGGATCCTGTATGGATTGTGATGTACAGACGCTGTATGTTTTATGCCCTCTTGTGAGGATGTGACTGTGAGATCATGGTACTGGGTGCCTATTCTTTTGTATAGCCACAGTGGTGATTTTGATGATGTATATATGATTATACCCATATAGATATATGTGGCTTTTGATTCTCCTGTTGTATCTGTATGGACATTATTGTCTTTATCTGCCGTTGTTTATGTCATCTAGATCATAAAGGCTTGTTGATTAATTTAGATTGGTTGATTTGTTATGCATTTTACCCTGGTGCAATTGCTTGGTATGTATGTTAGGTTGTGCGAAGTTTGTTTGAGCTGCGCTGAAAATTGAGTGATTCCAAGTTTGACCTGAAACCAATTAGTAAAATACCATTCTGGATTGATTAACTGTTGGATCATCTTCCAATTTTAACGGTAGGCTCCTAACTCATATATGTAACTTCCTAACTCATATAAAACATCTGAAGCGTGAGATAATAATTTTTCACAGAAGCAGAAATTTTAAAATTGGGTCAGCTCATCCAGGCAAATTTTGGCTCACCAGGGCGAGTCAAGGCGGTGATAAATACGTGCAACAGCGTCCAGACCACAAAATTTGGTCTTATTCCTCCCCCAAACAGCTCCCAAGCTTGCCACCATCCTCCTCCACCACCCACAACCACCGGAGACCACCATGAGGCACCGTCGCTTGTCGTTGGACCACCGCACGAAGATGAACACCTTAATCGGAGCGGAATCTTCAAAACTCAACTTGAGGATTCGGTAGAGAACGGAGCCTCCAATCCTCCTTTCTTGGTTTCTTTGAGGTAACCATTGTTTCCTTGTCTTCTCTTAGCTAGTTTGAAGGCTCTCTTGATATCTCTTGTGATTCGGGTACCATTATTGGTTGTTTTTATAATTCCTTTCAAAACCCCTTTCAAAATGAGATGTTGTAAAAGTCTCCTTTTTATGAAATTGATGTCATTTTCGTGATCCTTATGGAACCCCGATCACATTGGTGTAATCAGAATTTCAAAATGATGTCCTTTGATGTGAACTCTCAAAACACCATTTTAGCCTCTTTTTAAATTTGAGTGGGTATTTGACCCCAAATGTTAATGTTAACCTTGTCTTCAAAATCTATACTAAATTACCTTCAATTTGGTATATAGAGCTTTGCGTTCAGACAAACACGCGTATTCAAAAAATCACGAAACAACATCGCTAGGCTGTAACAAGGAGAACTCCTAGTTAGGTAAGGGAAGTTTATTATGTAGTTATAGTTTTGGTACCATAGTTAGGGGCTAGGGAGTCCAACTATGAAGATAACTGCCTGTCCTTGATGTGTTCTGATTTTTCAAAAAAAACTAAGTTTTTAACTAATAGGATGCGATGTATTTATGCCTGTCCCTGCTGTGTGCTAGTTTTTCAAGAAAAACTAAGTTTTTAACTAATGGGATGCAATGTATTTATGAGTGATGTGTGTTTGTTCCTATGTGTGCTCGTTTTCAAGGCAAATGATGTTTTTAACTAATGGGTTGCGATGAATTTGCTTGTTGATGGATAAAACTGTAAATGATGTTGTTGTCTTAATTACAGAGGAGACTCTGCCCAAAATTTTATAATTCGTTCTCTATTTAATTCTTTACTAAATTTTTAAATGGCCGTGAGAGTTTGTTTTCTATACTGTAATCCTCCTCTTTAATTTAAAATACCAGTCTCGTGATAATATGGATTGTGAATGAATGAGATGATATTGATGATTATGATGTTGAAATGAGATAATGTTTACGTGTTTGGTGATGTATAAATGAGATAATGTTAAGTTGGTTGATAATGTTGAAATGAGATTATGTTGGTGTTATGATGATAATGTTGAAATGAAATGACGTTAATGTTATTTTTGACATTGAGATGACATGATGTGGATGTTGATAATGACATTGATGAGAATTAATATTGATGTGAACAATGTCATTGTATGATGTGGATATACAAGGATACCCATGACTGGTTATCCTTGCGGGGAAGGATTTGTTCCTAGCCAGGTCATGCATTGATGGTGCCCATGGTTGTATGCAGTATATGTCCATGTAAGGGAGGGTTTACGAATTTTAAGCATCCCATGAGAGAAAGGGATTGTTTAAAATTTTGATCCCTAGCAATCCATGGTCATTGCATCGGTGATGTTGTGTATGTGCATGGGGGGTGCATGATTGGATAACCTTGCGAGGGAGAGTTTATGATTAAAATTTTGGTCCTTATCTATCCATGGTCAGTGCATTGATGGTGCCATGTTTCATATTTCATATTTGCATGGATGGAAATAGAAGGATGGACAGTAAGTACAAGGGGTACTAGGGGGCAACCACTTTGTTTGGAACTCCCTTGAAACTCAGGGCTGATCACTATGGGGGAGCGACCAGTGCACGACAGGGTTACCTCGACGAGTTATTGCATCATTTTCCTGAGAGAGACTATTTCCCTGAGGATGGTATCACATTGCATTCTTAGAATTGAGTCAGGCGCATGCATCATTGTGAGCATAATTGAGTTGAATTGTGGAAAAGTGGATGACTAGTTTGTTGCATGTGGGTGTGTAACTGATTGATTTTAGGAATGGTTGGAGTTGTTATTGTTGTTCTCTTTTAATTAGTGTTACATGGTACTTGTTACTTTTGGTAAGATAAACTCACCCTTGCATTTGTTGTAGTGTGTGGTTGGTACCTATGATGATCGCGAACATTCGTTCGTGTGAGCAGATGAGCAGCAGTAGGTGACCTTAGAGGAAGATCTTCTTTTTGTTGGAGCCGCCAAGCCAACGTGATGACATTGGAATTCTTTTTGGAAAGAGTTGTGTTTTTGTTAATCAACACTTTCATAGTTAGTCCCTTAATTCTTTTTGTGGACATGTATATTTTGAGTTGTAAATACATGTAAAACTAAATTAAGTTCTAAACATGTGAATGGCGAATACTGATTTAGTATATGTATACATATGTATTCAATTATTGTAATTGTATCGTGTGTATGATGATTGTATTATTGCGAAAAACTTACTGCCATTTTCATAATTAATAGAGTTTTCATTAAAATTTGATATTCACACGATTAAAGTTAGTGATGCCGTAGCAACGAGGCGGGTTGTTGTTGGATATAGGGGGAGTAACAAGAAGAATGAAGCCTATGAATTAGAAGAATATTTTGAGCTTTTCACATGCCTTGAAGATTGTATTTCAAGTGAAGTGTAGGAGAGGCCAATCTTTTGATCCTTGCATTACATGCATATAATCATTAGCATGCTTAAATATTTTCATTAAAATATCAAAGTTACTTATACTTTGAAAAAAAAAATTAATTGAGTAATGTTTTTGGAAAAATGTAATTTCACTGTTTTAATCGATTACATGCCAGATTAATCGATTATTTAGTTCATGTTTAAAACTAGAAAAGCTTTGATGAACATTTTAATCGATTACACCACAGATTAATCAATTATTTGGTTCATGTTTAAAACTGGAAAAGCTTTAATGAATATATTAATCGATTACACATTTCTTGTAATCGATTACATAGTGTAAATCAAAAGTAATACATTGCTGCTTTAATCTATTACACAAGTTATCTTGAAAATCATGTTTTCACTAAATTAATCGATTACCATACATTGTAATCGATTACATAGGCTTGTTTCTTAAGGAACCTTCACTGTCTTAATCGATTACCAAATATTGTAATCGATTACACAAGAGGCTTCAGATATAAAACTTCACTGCTTTAATCGATTACAGCTCGGTTTAATCGATTATCTTGTTCGTTGTGAAACCCAGAATAGAGCCTTGAACACTTTAATTGATTACTTAATATGTTTTAATCGATTATTTGGTACGTGTAATCGATTACAGGTTGTTACAAAAATCTGTTATAAATAGAAGGAATGCTTGGCTTGAAAAATAACTTGAACACTTTGAATTTTCTGAATATACACAAGCCTTCTAAGAGTTAGAAAGTGATTTTCTGGGTTTACTTACTTCTTGTCCCATTCTTTAATCTTCATGGGTATTGAATGATTTCTTGGGCAAGAGATTTCAGAAGAGTAATGGAGAGCATGTTCTGAAATTCTATTTCTGCAATTCAACCTTGATTGGTAACTCATATGCATTCATATTCATTGGATCATCAGGTTGTTTCTCTCCATAATCTTTGAGTGTAATTTCATTTTTGTAATTTCTATTATTTGATGTTATTGTAAAGGGTTCTTTGAAGCTTGTTCTAGAGTAGTGTTCTCTAGGGAAGAACAGAGTAGTGTTCTCTCTTGTTCTTGATCATTAGGAGTCTAATAGGGTTTTAAATTTCTATCCTTTATCTAGGGTGGATAAAGAGGGATTGTTGTAAAGCTTGTAAGAACTGAATTTTATAATAGTGGAACTTTAATCTAGTGTTGATTAAAAGAAACTGGATGTAGCTTTTCTTGAGAAGTGAACCAGTATAAATTACTTGTGTTGATTTTCTTTATCTCTATCTCTATAAGTAATCTTATTCATTTGTTCTTGGTGTTATTATCTTTACTCAAAAAGTTTTGTTTTGAGCTATTGATTTCTTGTGCTAAGTAATTTGATTGATTAAAAGCATTCTTGGTTTAAAAGTGATTAAGATCCTTTGACTCTGATTTTATAGATAATTTTAAAAGACCAAGTTTAAACCAATTCACCTCCCTCTTGGTTGTTATGGGTATTCCTATTGTTTTCAGTTGTTACAACAAACATCAAAGGCATCAAAAGCTTTCTAGGACATGTTGGGTTTTACAGGTGTTTCATCAAGGATTTTTCTAAGATTGTCAAACCTTTGAGCAATCTCTTGAACAAAGAAGTTTCATTTCATTTTGATGATTTGTGTTTAAAAGCTTTTGATACTTTGAAACAGCAATTGATTTCTGCACCCATAATCATTGCCCCAAATTGGATACTTGATTTTGAAATAATGTGTGATTCAAGTGATTATGCTGTAGGAGCAGTTTTGGGTCAAAGGAAAAATAAAGTTTTCCATGTTATTCATTATGCAAGGTGTTAAGTGAAATGCTTGCAGTAGTGTATGCTTTGGAAAAATTTAGATCTTATTTGATAGGATCTAAGGTTGTGGTTTTTACTAATCATGCTGCTATAAAATATTTGCTAGTCAAAGCTGATTCTAAACCCAGACTTATCCGTTGGATTCTACTTTTGCAGGAATTTGAATTAGAAATTAAGGATAAAAGGGGAGCGAAAATCATGTAGCTAATCATCTTTCCAGACTTACCATTGATGAGGTAACCACACAAGGTCCTGAAACTCAAGAAGTGTTTCCTGATGAAAAGCTATTAAACATTGTAGAAAGGCCATGGTTTGCTGAGATGACAAATTTCAAAGCAGCTGGTACACTTCCTGATGATTTCCCTTGACACCAAAAAAAGAAGTTTTTCAAGGACCCTAAATATTTTGTGTGGGATGATCCTTACCTTTGGAGCAAATAATCTCATGAGAAGATGTGTAACTCAGGGGAGGCAAGAAGCATACTATGGCGTTGCCATAGTTCACCTTATGGAGGCCATTACAATGGAGAGAGGATTGTTGTTGAGGTCCTCCAATCTGGTTTCTATTGGCTTACTTTGTGTAAGGATGCTTATGAATATGTTCAGAGGTGTGTTAATTGTCAAAGAACAGGTGGAATCTCCAGAAGGAATGAAATGCCACTGCAAAACATTCTGGAGGTTGAAGCTTTTGATTGCTGAGGGGATAGATTTCATTGGTCAATTTCCATCATCGTACTCAATTGAATACATTCTATTGGTTGTGGACTATGTAACCAAATGGGTGGAAGCGATAGCTGCTCAACATGCAGATGCAAAGATTGTCATTCTATTTCTAAAGAAAAACATCTTTTCATGGTTTGGTACACCAAGGGTATTCATAAATGATGGAGGATCTTATTTCTGTAATGTTCAACTCAAGAAAGTTCTCCAACAATATAGTGTCAGACATAAGGTAGCCTCACCTTACCATCCCCAGACCAATGGGCAAGCTGAAGTTTCTAATAGGGAAATCAAGAAGATCTTGGAGAAAACTGTTGTTCAATCAAGGAAGGATTGGTCTAAAAAATTAGATGAAGCTCTGTGGGCATACAAAACAACATATAAAGCTCCTATAGGACTCACTCTCTTCCAATTGGTCTATGGTAAATCTTGTTATTTACCTGTTGAGTTGGAGCACAAAGCCTACTGGGCATTGAAGTTTCTGAATTTTGATCTGAATGCAGCTGGTGAACACAAGAAGCTCCAACTTTATGAATTGGAGGAATTGAGGTTTCAAGCTTAGGAAAATTCTGAACTTTATAAGCAAAGAGTTAAAGTTTATCATGATAAAAAGCTTTTGAAGAGGAATTTTCAGCCTGGTCAACAAGTTTTGTTATTTAATTCTAGATTGAGATTGTTTCCAAGTAAGCTGAAATCTAAGTGGTATGGACCATTCATCATCAACGAAGTCATGCCAAATGGAGCTGTGATACTAGAAGATCCAGCTACAAAGAGGACATGGACTGTAAATGGCAGCAAAATCAAACACTACTTGGGTGGTGATGTTGATAGCTCACCACTATTGTCCAGTTGCAGGAATTCTGAGCTAATACAAGGACATCTAGCTAAAATGACGTTAAAGAAGTGCTCTTGGGAGGCAACCCGATTTTTCTAAACTTTGTTTTAATTTATATTATTTGAATTTTATGTCTTATGTTTTTTAATATATCATCTGTTTTGTTAGAGCTACCATTGCATGGCCTGGGGACAGGCCTATTTTTTAGGGAGGAGGAAGAGCAAATGAGGAGGAAGACATGATAGATCCTGATGACTATCTTATTGGAGGAGACTGAGCTCCTCAACCATGATCTTCAAAAATTTGAGACATAGTCTTTATGTTTCTTTACCGCTTTGTAATTTAAAATTTAGTACTTTATTTCCTTATTTACCATTTCAGATTTTTAATATATATAACTCTTTTTGGGACTTAAAGAGAAAATTTTTCTTGGACATAACAAGTTTTGGAAATAATCAACAAATAATGTTTTTGAAACTTGCTTTTGAATTGGATCAGAACACAACAAAATGATTTTTGGAAACATTGAGAATGAAAAACAATGAATGGTTTTTCCAAATACAAAATAAAGGTAAGATATTTTTGCATGGACTTAATAAAGAACAACTTTTAAAACACTGATTTGATTTAAACATTGAAACATGCCTTAAGCTTTAGTGACTGTGTGCAACCACAGAATTTACATTGAGTGTCCTCACTGATATGTTCTATAGTTGATTTTGCATGAATTTCTAATTGTCATAACATATGATGCATGAATATGATTTAGGCCTTCTTTCTTTCTTGTACATTTTAAGCCACTGGCCAAAAAGTTATCCCAATGTATACTATTTTACCATTAGCAAACACTTGATATTTTGTTGGAACACTAACCTAGGATAAGAATTTCCTACCTTACCTTAGGTTAGGAGAGCAAAGGTGTTTTGTTGGGAACTTCTATCATTTGTGGCTAATGTGATGTAAATACTTTGTTTTTAAATGTGGCTACTCATGTGAATTAAATTTTGTATAGAAAAGAAAAGTAAAAGAAAAAGAAGAAAAGAAAAAAAGGAAACAAGTCAGGCCCAACCCTAAAAGTCCTAATGATCCATGATTATTATGTACTCTATCTTTGATTTGGTGGGAAATGAATTGCAAAATTGATCTATGACACATCAGTGTTGGAATTGAGATGAAACACTTGCCTGTGTGAGAATTAAACACCTATGAGAGGTTTTCCTCTGTTTGAGTCAATCAAGTGTTTTCTCTGATGATCTTTGAAAATAAAATATGAATTGATCTGAATCTCATTTGGTTTTGAAAATTTGATCTTTTATGTCTTCATTTCTCATTGTTAAGTGTTTGAAAATATTGTTCTAATCACTTTGGAGGTTGATTCTTTACAGATCATGTTCATAATTTTTGGTATATAAAGTATTGAAGCATGTTTAGTTAAAATTCTTTTATTCGTAGTATTTCTATAGTTTGGTTGACGACAAGCAACATTATAGGTTGGGGGTAGTTGATAAGTGCCATATTTTAGTTATTCTCGGGATTATAATGCCACTTATCTTTTGATTTCAATAGTTCCCTTAATTCTAGTTGTTTTATATTTTTTACATTTATAAATGTTATTGTTTAAATTTGGAAGATTCATCCATGCAATTCTAATGTTTTGATAGGTATTTGTTGGATCTAGAAACCAAGCCAAGATGAAGGACAAAATGGTCAATTCTAATTTTTCGTATTTCCGACGCACTAAATCCGTTATTTTTGTATTTTCGTTAATTCCGTAATTATGTTATTTTCACAAACCCATGATATTCCAATCAACTTTATGGTGCATAAATATTAAACTATTACTTTTATCTGGAATAACTGAGTAACTCAAGTCCCTGTGGAGACGATCTCTTTATAAATTATGTAACCTGCGACGGCATTGGTTCGCTTGCCAATAGTCTAACACATTTCCATTTAATATTGTATGGTAGTTTCCTTGTCCTTTATTTGATCTGGGAGGATGGATAGGTAAGCATATAATTATAAGAGATTTACCCTTCTTAAGGAATTCAAGTCTCCTTTGAAGTAGGATTTTTGTTTTCATTGAAATTAATACTTTGTTTTCTTTTGATGTAGGTAAAGATGGCATTAATTTGAGGTCGAGTTCACTGAAAAAAGGAGGGGATGATGAGGACCAACTCAGGAGCATGGACCTTGAAGTAGAGTGATGGACCAATCATAAGAGCATGTTCTAAGCAAATAGGGAATGAAGGCCAATCGGAAATGGAAAATGTGAAGCCCAAACCCAAATTGGTGAACTGCTTGAGGAATAAGAAAAATGAGCTAACTTTAAGATAAAACCCAAGAATAAATATGATTTGTCATTTCGGCCCAATATTTTGTTTGGATATTTTATCAAAATAATTTGGCTGAAGTTTATTTTCTTTATTTTTAATTTTTGTTGTAATTTTAGTCAAGAATAATATTAGTGATTGTTGGCTTGCTTAGAAATATTTAATAGCCACTAACTTGAATTTCTACCATTAAGAGTTCAATTACTAGTAGGAACTCTTGGCATGCCTTAGGAAAGTTATTGATGGAGGTCCATTACAAGCTCAAGGCCAAGTAGGAGAACTTGAAGAGTTTCCTTTGGTTAGCCTTAGAGGACCTATGACAAGAGCTAGAACTCAAGCTCTTCAAGAGCACATCAAAATTAATTTGCACCTCTTAGACAAGCATGAAGAAGCACACCAACTCAAGAAGAACAAGGGCTGGATTTTGTACTCTCAAGTTGAATTTAATTCCAGCACTTATAGTGGCAATTGTAGTGGCAATAAATAAGTCTTTAGTGGCAATAAACATGCCTATAGTGGCAATTGTTTAATAAGTGTAGGTGCACTTGTATGTAATTTTTAGCACCTATGTAAACTTGTAAAATTGTAGTTTGCACGTGGCTGACTCAGCCATGAGTCATCATCTGAATAACTTGCACCTCAAGCTTCATTAGCTTGCACCTCAAGCGTCATTTCATTTGCCATTTCATTCCACTTGGATTTAGCTTACATTTTTTTTATAGCTTAGGTAGCTTACAAGACAAGTTTTAGGACCTTGGCTATATAAAGCCAACAAAAACGTATTGTACACACCTTTTGGCAAATTAAAAGAAATCTGAAATTTCTTGTGAGAGTTTCTCTCTTTGTTCTTGTGCAAGAACTTCTTGGATCTTATCAATGACTTCTCATGGCTATTGAGGCGATTCTTCCTAAACTCATTGGAGAGCCTCCCCATGGCGTCATCCACCTTCATTCCTTGTCTCAATCCATCTTCCATTGTTGAATTCTTTGGAGCTACTTCATGCCATTTTTGCTTCACATCTTGAGTGAGAGCTCGAGTTCTTGAAGTGATCTTGAAGAGTGAGTTTCATTGCAAGGTAGAGTGGGAAAATCAATGTCTAATAAGGTTAGACATACATCATGTGGTCTCTAGAGCCTAATTCTTGTGAAATTCTTCTTCAATTTCAGTTTTTAGAAATACCCCAAAGGTAAAAACGAAAATCACTAAATCTTAGATCTACTTCTAGTTTTCTTAAATTTTCTTTAAAGTCTTGGTGGAATGAGTCTTGCCTTTTGTTCCTACACCTTTCTTAGTTATTAGTTTCCAGTTTTAGAAATTCTTGTTCATCCCATTTCATTCATGTTCTTTCTTGTTGTTGATAATTTTCTAGTTTTGATTCTTGTCAACTTGTGTTAGTAGTTGTTTGTGTGTTGTATAACCTCTTGTTTTGATTCTAATCTCATGTCTAAATCTGAATTGAGTTGTTAGAAAGAAATTTTACAATTGTTATACATTGTTTTTCGTGATTCATCATATTTCTTTAAGTATTTTTGAACTTGTACAAATGCAAAACAAAAGCCTATAAAAAAATGTTGTGAAAGAAACAAAAAAAAATTAAAGAAAAGAAATTAGGTGCAGCCAAAGAAAATATTGAATTGGTGGCTGGAAAAATAGAATAGAAATAGAAGTTTAGAAGCAAAGAAAGGTTACAAAAGTTACAAGTTTAAATTTCCTTTGAACCACAAAATTGAGGGAACTTGTATGACATGTAAATTTGGCGAAATTTGGCTTCTAACACTTGAATTTGCTTAGTGTATCTCCTTGTACAGTTGTGGTCCCACAACTATCCTTGAGTTGTCTCATTGAATTTCAATTTGAGTTTTATGCTATCTTTAAATTTTTAGCTTTTGTTGCTTGTCTTTAAAAATTCCAAGGTTTTGTCTTAGAGTTTTCTTGTTCTTGGATTCTTGAGTCTAGCCTAGAATTGTTTCCTATTGCACTTTAGTAAAGAACCTTGATTGGATCAGGAATTGTTGCTTAAGAGATATAGAGGAACAAGAGTGGGAAAAGGCTAGAGAGAACAGTAGAGAAAAAGCCTAGATAAACTATGCAAACATGAGTGTGAGTGACAAACACTTAGAGAGTGGTGAGAATTTTCTATATACTTGTATTTTTGCTAACCGTTTCTTTTGAAGAATGAGCTCAAGTGGAGAAGATGCTTTGTCACCTAATACCTCTAGGTTGATGAAGGCCATTACAAAACAAATGGAGGAATTACAAACCAAAATGTAGGTAAGGTTTGAGGAGTTACAAAGGGAGACACAAAGAAGGAGAAATCCAATTGGGAGTGTGGATGGAGGGGATTATGAGGATAGGAGGATGAGTGAATATGCATCATCTCATGGAGGAAATTATGAAGAAGAGGGAAATGAGAGGGAGGAGTGGAGAGAAACATTAATAGGAGACAAAATAATAGAAGACAAAAATCATAGGAGACAAAATAGGGAGGAGAAAGATTGGAGGTTTAGGAGAGATGAGAGAAAAGGAAGGAATGGAGGATTGAGTGGAGTGAAAATTAAAATTCCAAAGTTCCTTGGCACTTATGATCCAGAAATTTACTTTGAGTGGGAGATGAAAGTATAGCAAATTATCTCATGCCAACACTTTGATGAAGAGAAGAAAGTGATTCTAGCAACTCTAGAATTTGGTGGCTATGCTTTGGTGTGGTGGAACCAAATTCAAATTGACATAGGGAGGTTGAGGAGGCCAAGAATAAATTGCTAGAATGACTTAAAGGGGTGCTTGAGAGAAAGATTTGTTCCCACTTATTACTCAAGAGAAGTCTACAACAAGCTCCAAAGACTATTCCAAGGGTACAAGAGTGTTGATGACTACTATAAGGAGATGGAATTGATGACGACGATGGCTGAAATTGTGGAGAGCCAAGAGGCAACCATGGCAAGGTTCCTTCATGGCTTGAATAGGGAATTCAAGATGTGTTGGATCTACATTCCTATGGCACAATTGAGGAGCTAGTGCACAAAGCTCAAAGGGTGGAGCAACAACTCAAAAGGATGAAATCTTCCAAAACCAATGGGGAAGAAACTTCCAGCTAGAAGGACAAGCCTAGGAGGGAGGTTTCTCAAGTGAAAAATAAAGAAGAAAAGGTGGAGAGCTCAAACAAAAAAATTATGGACCCTACTCCAACAAAATCAAGCAATATCAAGTGCTTTAAGTGCCTTGGCAAGGGGCACATTGCTTCACAATGTCCCAACAAGATAACAATGATTTTGCTTGAGGATGGAGGCATAGAGAGTGAGTCTTCAAGTGAAGAAGAAGACGAGCTTACACTTGTGGAAGCCGTTGAGGGTGATCGCTTGATGGTGAAGAGAATGTTGAGAAATTTTTGCATTGACAAAGAGGAGACTCAAAGAGAAAATATTTTTCACACATAGTGCTTAGTTGAAGATAAAGTATGCTCACTTATAATTGATGGAGGCAGCTGCACCAATGTGGCTAGTACAAGGCTTGTAGAGAAATTACACTTGCCAGCCACAAGTCATCCTAGGCCATACAAGCTCCAATGACTTAGTGAGAATGGAGAAGTCGTGGTAAATTCTCAAGTGTTCATTACTTTTTCTATTAACTCTTATAAGGATAAAGTTCTTTGTGACATTGAATCTATGGAGGCTGGACATATTCTTCTTGGAAGGCCTTGGTAATATGACAGAAAAGTAATACACAATGGCATGGAGAACACTTTTGAGTTTGAGCACTTAGGCAAAAAAATTATTTTGAGGCCTTTGACTCCTAAACAAGTGTGTGAGGATCAAGTGAGGATGAAAGAAAAGAGTTTAGGAGCTTAAAAAAATACTGCACTTGATAGCAATAAAGAAGGCAAAAACAGTGAGTTATCCAAGAGGAAAACTAGCGAGAAAAAAAGAACAAAAAAAATTGAGATAAAAAAATTCATGAGACCAAAGAGAGTTTATTCTTGAGAGAAAAAGTGGTCAAGAGAGTGTTATTAACAAGGCAACCTCTTTATTATATGATTCCTAACTCTCTTTGTTTGCATGTTGAAAAAGAAGGAGAAAAATTGCCCCTAGCCATGCAATCTCTTTTGGAGGAATATGAAGATGTTTTTCCAAAAGAAATTCCTAATGGCTTGCCTCCTTTAAGAGGCATAGAGCACCAAATTGATTTAATTCCAGGTTGTTCACTACCTAATAGGCTAGCATATAAGACTTCACCCATGGAGGCAAAGGAGATTCAAACACAAGTGGAAAAGCTACTTGACAAGGGATGGATCCGTGAGAGCATGAGTCCTTGTGCCATGCCAATTATTATTGTGCTTAAGAAGGAGGGAACATGGAGGATGTGTACTTATTGTAGGGCAATAAACAACATCACCATAAGGTATAGACATACTATCCCTAGACTAAATGATCTTTTAGGTGAATTGCATGGTTCCTCTATCTTCTCTAAAATTGATCTTAAGAGTGGTTATCATCAAATAAGGATGAGGGAAGGGGATGAATGGAAAATGACTTTCAAAACTAAATTTGGACTTTATGAATGGTTAGTTATGCCTTTTGGTTTGGCCAATGCACCTAGTACCTTTGTGAGGCTTATGAATCATGTTCTTAGACACTTTATAGAAAAGTTTGTGGTAGTGTATTTTGATGACATTGTTGTTTATAGTGCTAATTTAATTGATCATTTGACGCATGTTAAAAGTATCTTTACATGCTTAGGAAGGAAACCTTGTATGGAGCTATTGATAAATGTACCTTTTGCACTTCAGAAGTTGTGTTTCTAGGTTTTGAAGTAGGTGCTCAAGGAGTCCAAGTGGATCAAAAGAATGTGAAAGTCATCATGGAGTGGCCAACTCCAAAGAGTGTGAAGGATGTTAGAAGCTTCCATGGTTTAGCAAACTTTTATAGGAGATTTATAAATGACTTTAGTACCATTGCATTTCCTTTGAATGAGTTGATAAAGAAAACCATGAGTTTCTCTTTAAAGCAAGAACATGAAATTGCTTTCCAAACATTGAAGGATAAATTGTCTCATGCACCTATTCTTGCATTGCCTAATTTTAATGCTTCTTTTGAATTGGAATGTGATGCATCTAATGTAGGAATTGGGGGTTTTGATTCAAGATAAACATCCTATTTCTTATTTGATAAAGATTTGTAAGCACTTGTTAGAGTATTGCAAACTTGACAACATTATCTTTTACCTAAGGAATTTGTGATCCATAGTGATCATGAGTCTCTTAAATATTTGAAATGTCAAGGTAAACTCAACAAGAGACATGCTAAGTGGATTGAATTTATTGAGCAATTTCCTTATATTATTAAACACAAGCAAGGCAAATTGAATGTAGTGGCGGATGCCTTATCAAGGAGGCATTGTTTGATTTCTATACTTGAAACTAAGTTACTTGGTTTTAATCACATAAAGGAATTGTACTCAAGTGATCATGACTTCTCTAGTATTTTTGCTTTGTGTGAGAAGGGGGCTCATCAAGGATATTTTAGACATGATGGTTTCTTGTTTAAGGAAAAAAAAAACTGTGTTCCTAAAAGCTCTTTGAGAGAACTATTCATTAGAGAAGCTCATGAGAACAACTTAATGGGGCACTTTGGTGTGGATAAAACTTTGGCTATTTTACATGAATATTTCTTTTGGCCAAAAATGAGGAATGATGTGCATAAGCTTGCATCTCAATGTATTACTTGTCATAAAGCTAAATTTAGATTAATGCCTCATGGTTTATATACACCTTTGCCTATTCCTAACTCCCCTTGGGTTGACATTTTCATAGATTTTGTGCTTTTTCTTCCAAGATCCAAGAGGGGAAAGGATTCTATATTTGTTGTTGTTGATAGGTTCTCAAAGATGGCACACTTCATTCCTTGTCACAAGAATGATGATGCTTGTGCTGTGGCCAATCGCTTCTTCAAGGAAGTGGTGAGACTTCATGGATTTCCTAGAAGCATTATGAGTGATAGAGACACAAATTTCCTTAGCCATTTTGGAAGACATTATAGGGTAAGCTTGGCATAAAGCTCTTGTTTTCATCAACTTGCCACCCACAAATGGATGACCAAACAGAAGTGGTGAATAAGACATTGGGTGTCCTTAGATGATACAACAAGGGCAATTAGAGGACTTGGGAGGAGTGCCTACCTCACATTGAATTTGCTTATAATAGAGTGGTTCACAAGACCACTTCCTTATCTCCTTTTCAAATTGTCTATGGATTCAATCCTTTAACTGCTCTTGATTTATTGCCATTACCTAACACTTCTTCTATGATTAATCATGATGCTTTGTCTAAAGCTTCTTATGTTAGGAAATTGCATGAAAAGGTGAAGGCCTATGTGGAGAGGAAGATGGAACAATATGCTAAGTGTTACGAATGTTAATATTGGGCCTTACACAAAGAGGCCCAACATAATTAGTATACCGTGATTTATGGCAAACTTCAGGGGATAATTATATCCTCAATCAAGTGACATAATGCACAATATTTGCATGAAAAATATTGAAGATATTTGCTCATCTTATTGAAGATTCTGACCAAGAATTGGCAGGGATTTCCTTTATTAAACACAGGTCAGTAAGTATAAAGAGAGGTATCACCAAGGTGCAAGGTACACACATTCTAGCTCTCTTTTCCATTCTCACAGTGCACACACCCCATGTCCAATTGTGGTTTGTCTTGTGAGTACTGTGATCTTCTTCCTGGAGGTGTTTTATCTCCATAAGCATCTTCAGAGAGAGAGAGTTTGATCCTACATCAAGTATCCAACATTATTTGCTGGACATCTGTTCTTGAAGGACAGAACATTGGCGCCGTCTGTGGGAAACGTTAAACTTTGACTCCCACCATGGTAAACACGAGAAGACACCAGCATGAAGGCCCACTCGAGGCCAGAAGGTCGCATTCGGTCCGAGTGGAAGACGCACTTTCCGATACCGCATCGTCACGAGCGCAGAATAACCCGCTCCCCGCACCTACTACTTCAGAGCATCCACTGCCCACACCGGCCGAGGTGGAGCAAGAATCCGTGCAGCGCTTCACCAACAACGCGTTGCAGTCCATTCTACCTCGGATTGAACGACTCGAAAGATGACACGCCCTTCAATGACAGGAAGATATGAACAACATGATTGAACAAATAAACGAGCGTTGTGCGAGATGGAGGCATGATGAGGAACACCGACTACGGCAGATGGAGCAACATATCAGACACATGGAAACCCCGACACAGGAGCAAGAGTTTCGCCCGGTACATGACGCCGAAATACGCCCCTCAGAGCCCGGATCCCGCGTCATGACACCGAAGCCAGAAGCAGCCCGGCCAATCAACCCAGAGGAGGGGCAGAGGTATATAGAAAAAAATACCGGTGCGAACAACACAACAACAACCCGTTTGTGGACGATATTGTTAATGCCCAGTTTATAGAAGATTTTGATGGGTCCTTTCTTTCGAAGTATGATGGAAGTTAGGACCCGCAGGTGCATATTGATGAATTCGACATGCAGATGTGCATCCGGGGGATCGACGAGCCGATAATCTCTCAGATTTTTGTTACCACTCTGACCGACGCAGCACAGACGTGGTTTCACACACTGCCACCCCGATCGATCCGCAATTTTGAGGACTTCGGTCAAAGGTTTTTGCTCAATTTTGCAACGAGTAAGAAACAGCCCAAGTCTGAGTTTGTTCTGGGGAAAATCCGTTAGCATCGGGGGGAAACGTTGCAGAGCTATTTGGACCGGTTTAAGGAGGCTGCCCTACAGTACAGGGCTTGGAGGAAAAAGTGCATGTCCACTTGTTGTCGGCCGGGCTGAGCGGATCCTCGCGATTGGCAAAATCCATTTATAAGGACTCGGAGAAAACACTGTTGGAATTCAGGGTTCGATCGAAGAAGTACCTGGAATTAGAACAGATGGAAATTGCTAATACTGCTCCTAAAAGGAAAGGCTCGCCTCCAAAGCATCGCCAGAACCTCGGTAATGCACAACCTAACAGAAACAACGATGCCGGCCCCAGGTCGGGGCGATATGACTCCAAATATGACAGATACAACCCCCTGAACACTTCCCCAGCGCAAGTATGGAGAGAGGTGGCACTGACAGAGATGAAGAAGGTGGCTCGACCTCGGCCTGTATTTAAAAAGGCCGGTCTTGACTATACTCGTTTTTGCGAATTTCACAATGGCCCGGGGCATACTATTGACCAATGCTGGGATCTGCGAGACACTATAGAGAAGTTCATCCGAGAAGGCAAGTTGCGGCGGTATGTGATCAAAACTCAGGGGCAGCAGGGCAAACGCAAAGGCAACCCGAATGAGGATCAAAAGGGCCAAGATGAAAAGAAAAAGAAGCAAGAGGATTAGGAGTTCCCAGAGCCGGAATTTGAATGCAATGTCATTTCTGGAGCTATGGGAGGAGGAGGTGATACGGCCAATCAACGCCGAAAATACCTCAGGGAAGTCCTGGCCGTGAGGGAGCAACCCAAGTTCAAGACCACCAGTGACAAAGCCGAGGTCCCCCTACTCTATTTTACTAAGGAAGATTTGAAGGGCGTGATTCCTGGGCATGAGGACGGCCTAGTCATAACTGAGACTAGTAGTTAATGAGCATTTTCAGACTGCCATCTTGGTCTCCACGCAGTCAATATGCATATCAAACATAGTCCTTTTTTAGGGTTTTATTGGCAAAACAATTTTTAAAATGTTAATTGACACTCTTATATATTATTTTAAAATGATTTTTAAGAATTATTGTTTCAAGAATATTGGTCAAGGAAAACATTGTTTTTATTTGTTTTTTTAATTACAATATTTGTTATATTAATAATATTATATTTAATACTTTTAATAAAAACTTTATATTTTTAACATCTTAATCAATGTCCATCATGTAATAATTAATTAAACTATATTTAAAATGAATAATATTGTATTTTCCTATGATAACCTTTTAATATTTTATAAAAAAAGGAACAAAAATAAAAAATAAATTT
>PYAF01001118.1:688217-702027 GCA_007407185.1 Glycine tomentella | reverse complement strand
ATAGTCAACAAACTTTTTATATTATCACTAAGCGAGTAGAAGCTAATCACTTACATTAATATTTTTTATAATTAATGTTCTATAATTCATGATATCTTTTTACTTGAAAATATTAAAATTTCTTTTAAATATTAGTGTTTATAAGAGTCTTTATTTATTTTATAAGACTATGATTTATCTGTTTCAAATTATTTTATAATGATTATTTTGGAATTTGATATTAGATAAAAGTGAAAAAATTTAATAAGGAGAGAAAATTAAGAAATACAAATATTTGTATTCTGGTGAGCTTTATGTTGTCTTATTTTACTTTTAAGACTTCATGAAATTTTTATTTAGATTATTTAGAAAAAATTTAAGTTTTATATATAAAATACTACATGCATTACTGTAATATATATGTGCGTGTAACTATGCTCTAAAGTGCACTCCTCTCGCTTTAAAAGAGAACTAGCTCCTCAAACTAAATATCAAGCATCATAAAAAAAGTATCATCATCCAAAATAAATCATTAAGAAGATGTTAGAATCAATATAGTAGTTAAATAATTAACATAGAGTATTAGAAAAAGATTCTGACACTATATATTTTTCTATCCTGGATGAACATGAGAGAGAGAGAATCTTCTACTAAATGTTTCATGTGGTTGTCTAGAAGCCCCACTAAGTTAGCACTTTGTAGTAGTTAACTTTGGTGTGTTACTAATGGTGCAAGAAAAATAAAAGATGAAGGAGAAGTGGAGTGAGTGTGAGGCAGCAGAGGAGAAGTGAGTGAGAGAAAAATGGTGGTTGTGTTTATAACAAGCTTTCAAGAAGTGTACTTAATGGGAGATTAAATTAAAACAAAAAATTATTTAATCCATAACTAATGGGTTTTTGCCTCTAATAAACTTTTTTTTTTACCAATTTTTTTGTTTAAGTTACAGTATTTTTAAGTTCTAGCTATCCAATTTAAACATTGTGCCAAGTGCAAACTATTACCTTTTTTTGGAAACATCCTATTTCACTAATAATTACTTTAGTTTGTAAAATCAGTAAAGTTAATGACTTTTGGGCTTTGGAATCTTATTTCGGAAATTGCTAAATGCACCTCTCTTATATAATTTTATTTTATTTTATTCTCAAAATTATCCCTTTGCAAAACTAAATTCCAGAAAGTATTAAAATTTAAATTTTATACTTCCAGAAACAACTTTTCAAAAGTGTTATAACACTTTCTAGAACGTACTTTCCAAAAGCAAAAATAAGGGTTGTATGAATTTGTCAAAGAGAGACAGAAAGTAAAACTCCTTAAACATCATCATCTTAGATAGGAAAAGAGAAAAAAAAAAAAACTGAAATTGATATTAAATAAAGATATGTTATTATTATTATTATTGATGATTTTTATTAATATTTCTTATTAATATAAAAATATAAAACATTCAAAACAATTTAAAAAAATCACGTTTGTGGCAACTAGCAAGTAACAACAAAAAGCACTACAGACAATAGAAACAGTAATTTCCGCTCAAATATGCTCATTTTGAAGATGAAATAAATAGTATTAGTATTCTCTGCACTTCTTCCCATTTAGCTGTGCAATCAAACTGCGCACAGATCTTAACACCCTCTCATTTGTTTGCTCTTCTATTCTTCCCCTCTCAATTTAGCCACAACCAAACCACCCCTATATCCTAATGGTGAAATCTGTTGTCACTTCCCTTCTACTAAAAAAATGAATGAAGCTAAACAATTAACTTTGGATAACTATGTAACTTAATTCATAACATATTTAAATACAAATCAAAAGTGTTTTAAAAAATTTCTCAATTGAAAATATAATATTTTTTTAAAATAGAAAAACTCTCCAAAATATTTTTAATCATATATCCAAATAGATTTTTAATCTAAAATATTAGGTACAATGGTTGGAATTGCAGTGGCCTAGAATTTTGTGAAGTCACGGCAATTCCTACCTCTCCTTTTGAAGTATTATTCATTCTGACTGCTAGCTGTCAGTTTCTCTTGTGCTTTATTACTACCAGATAAATAACGAACATCATAGGGCCACTTTTACTAGCTAGATGTGTGTCTGCATTTTCTTGGTCTAGCGTAACACGAGGATCTCCTTGACCTTGCCTATTAAATGAATGTTGGAAGAAATTTTGTCCTTCTCGCCTGACACTGGATAAATGATGCTTTGGAAGGAATCTATTTGAAAAAATTCAAATTTCACGTCAACTAAAAATAAAATATATCTGACTCTTTAAACTACTTTTTAGAGTATTCAAAAGAATGTAAGAGAACTATTCGTCCTCTGAGTCTGATGTAATGCAGAGGAATCTCAAGTCCGTGTTCCAATGGAAACAAGAAACTGTTTCAATTGGCTTAGTTCCTACGAATCAGAAATTAGTAGTTGTAATAATTACACAACGCCCTTTGTTGAACGGCGTTTGCCATTATATTATTAACGTCCAAATTTACGGTGGGAAAGGTAAGTTCATAATATGCTACTACTACTATTGTTTAGACACGTATATATTATGATTGAGGTAGCTTAAAATATACTGAATAGTAACTTGGTATTGTGTTCATCCACTTGCACTTTCTGTGTTGTAATGACTAAGGAGTGATGACTACTGGGATCGGCAAAACATTATATAATAAATCTTCCTGCATTCATTAATCTACGAGAAAAATAAAACAGAAACAAAATTCATTTATCTTATATAAATAAGAATAAGGATCATTTAACATCTTTTAGGTTTCGATAAATATAGAAAGAAGTAAGAATTTGAGTGTGAAAAAAAATATAATTTATATAAAAGTTAGTAGCTTTTATTATAAATATTTTTGTGTGCTTTCTTAGAAACATAATACTCCGAAAGTACACTGATAAAAATAAATACTACGAAAGTACGAAAGACGTTTATTCGGGAAATGTGTCGATTAGCATTTTTTTTTTTCTGTAGGGCTTTGATGACCTAATAGGAAAACTTCAAACTACTGCCTTTCCATTTCTTGGGGACTGAGGCGAATGCCTTTATTTTTACTTTTCTTCTTAAGTGTGTTTAGTTTATGAGAACAGTAAAAGGATTGAAAGTGAAGTGAAAAGAAAAAAAAAAAAAAAGGCTGTTTGGGGAGAAAAAGTAGAATCATAATGTTTTAAGTTGTTTACTAAAAGAAAATTTGAAAAAGAAAGAAAGTTAAAACTTTTATTTTACTTTATTTGTTTGTGTATAAATTGTAAGAAAATAAAATAAAACATGTTTTAAATGACATAAATATCTTTAGGAAAAAATTATGAAAAAATAAGAACAATTACATTTGGTCTTTTAGAAGAAGAAAAATACTACTTTTTAACCTTCATCCCCACTTTTGGGTAGATAGAATATTAACATGGGTCTCACTGTTGATGTTCCTTTCTTCCACTTTATTGAAAAACCAAATGAGTAGAAATATTTTTATAAAATAAAGTACTAGCATTATACTTTTTATTATAAGTTAAAATTTACTGAGAATTATAAAATCATAAGAAAGACTTATTAAATAAGAAATGAGATATATATTTTTCTTATTTTCGATCAATTTTAATTAATAATAGAAAATATATTTAAAAGAATACGTTATAAAATGTGTTGTTAGTATTTTTGTTTCAACAAATATGTTTTCTATCTTTCTCCAATCATTCTTCTGGTAATCTATCCAATTGAACAAAGCATTTTTGTTAAAGGTTATACTTTTCTTTGTTACTTCTCTAAAATCTAAAAGGATTTATGAATCATAGAAAGAACAAAATTAAAATAAATAAATTGAAAAAACCCCTCTTAGGAAACATGTATTTTAGAAAAATATTATATAATAAAATAAATAATTCACTTTGTAAGTTGTACTCATCCAAGTGAGGACCAACAATTTAACCCATGCATGTGGAAGCTTAGTGTCACTTTAGTCTTGTTTACCTTTTAGGCTTAATGTTAAAGAGTTGTGTATCCTCCTGAATTTAGACCAATTCAGTGGGTTGAATATTTGTCAAATATTGGGTATTAAATTTAGTCTATGTATAGCTTAATTAGTAATTCTTTTTTTATTTTGAATATAAGTAAAAAAAGTTTTTTAATTTTTAAATATAAATTTTTTATTATTTATGTTAGACTCTTTCCAAAATACCTTTCAATTAATAAGATATATATATATATATATATATATATAAATATTTGATATCAAGTTCTAATAAAAGATAATTTAAAAAAGTGTTAATTTTTAATTATAAATAATATAATTTAATGAAATTAACTAATTTTTTTAATAAATGAAAAATATAAGTTTTTTTATAATCGATGGACAAGAGGGGAGTATTTATATCAAGGGAAGGATGACAAAATCACAATTGATCACTATGATGATGGAGGTAATTATCCCTTTAGTTAGATATAATTAATCTCCATGCACATGAGAAAAATAGAAATAACATAATTTTTTTTATGGATCTAACACAATCAGTTTTCAAACCTATCTCTCTAAGAATGTTTCATGATTGGAATATAAATAATGTAATATAAGTTTAGATGGCAGTCACAATTGTGTAAAACAAAATTGCCTTGACATCTGTTATAAAGAAAAGATAGCATAAATTTCATAAAGGTAGTTTGAACACAAGATGACATTGGAAATATTAGTGAAATTAAAGAATAAATTATATGGTTTTAGTCCAAAAAAAAGGAATACAGGGGAACAGAAGGATATTGAAAAAAAAAATTGTGAAGAAAGGGTTTTATAATATCTAATATTTCGGATAATTGAATTTTTAACGTAATAATGTTGGGTGATACAGATAACCCACATCGGTTGATAAAAAAATATTTTTTTGTTATTATTGTTATAACATTAACTTAATAATTACGATCGATCACAATTTATAATTTAACATTTTAATTTACCACATAAATAAATAAACAATAAAGAACGTACAATAGTGGAAATGGATAATATTTTTAGCGCTACAAGTAAGATTGTAAGACACATGTCGCAAACAAATATAGCATCTAGTTATATTACCCAATTTTCGTATAATTCGACATGATATTGACTTAAAAGAATTTTTTGTCACTCGAAGAAATAACGTTATCGTTTCCTTCACAACGAAAATATCTTTTCATAACAAACAAAATGTCCATTTCCTTTAAATAAAAAACAGTTTTACGGGAGAAAAAAGAAAACAAAGCTCAGCAACTTCTTTCTTTTTCTTTTCCTCTCAAACTAAATAACTTAAAAATCTACTTTATTATGCACATATTTTCTATTTTCTTCTATTTATTTCTCTTCTACTTTTTATCTATCTAAATATAGCGTAATGGAAAAGAATATTATTTTTCTTTTAGTTATAGTAGTGCTATGAAAATTGAAATTGAATACTTTTGCGTGTTGAATTTTTTTAATTCAAATATTAGTAATATAATTTAAACTCTATTTTAATGAAAATTAACCGTATTTAAAAGTGTCTTATATATTACTCTCTAAAATTAAAGAAAAACTGTGGAGTTGTAAAAGACATTTTTATCCAATTATATACTTGTATGCGTTGGAAAAATGTCATACAATTAATTATTATGATCCATTTATATATAAAAAAGTGTAGTACAATGTAGAGAATAAAAAAAATCGAAAAAGAATGTAGTTTTTTTTTTTTTAATCAGCAAAATGAAAAAGAATGTAGCACTATGCATTTCAGCAAAATAAAACCGATCATATGTATATTTTTTGTTTTCTTCTTTTTTTAGTTGTCCTTACGTTGATTCAGCGCGATCGAACATTCCACATTTCCACTTCTCATAAATTGTAGTAGATAGTTCCACCACGAAATAGAAATGCGGGCATTTTATTAATAAATAATGTAGCTTTCAAATATTCCATTCAAATGAGGAATATATTTTAAATGAGATGAAATCATGATAATTTTACTCATTTTCTGGACATGCGAATTGCCAAAACCTCCTTTTCTGCTTTGTTTTCCACATATTTTACAAGCAAAATCGGACAAACAAAAAGAATTGCAAAAGTCCAAACTAACTGGTATTTTTAAGAACTTGATAATTTCCAGCTTTTGCCAGCTCCTACTTCATCATTACAATTTAAATAAAAATAGATACACAAACACTAGTGAAGCTAGACTTTGCCCCCATAGTCCGAAAAATGACAACGGATACATTGGATTTCCCCATTTTGTCACATGGTCCTCTTATTCCTTTCATGCCACATGTATTGTTATGTATCAGGGTCATGCTGGTTCCAGCTGCACATTCATCCTCCAACTCCATGTCACTCTAGTCCTCTATCATCATGTGCTCAACAATATCACCAGCATGACAACAAAACATGCATCATACAGTATTTTCTTTACAAATATTTGTGGACACATAGAGTACTGCGGAAACATATAAATTGTTTGTGATTTGGGATATAAGTGATCCTCATAGTTTTACTTGTTTATTTCTTGTAATTTTCAACTTGGTTGATTGGTTTTTTGTCTTTAACAAATCTTTGAAACTATTTATTGAGAGAGAATTGTAGGATGTGTGATTAAGTATCTATTTTCTAGGTTTCTGTCTATAAAAACCTAAATAGAAGAATTTATATTAGTTTTTGAACTCTTCTCGTAATCTGAACCCAATTGAAGACCATATGCCCAACAATAATATAATATACAATATATTATTTGGAGTTGAAAGGTTAACATGTTAGTTGTTTTCCATTTGCAACGGCCAGTTTAATTTTTCTTTTTCTGTGTCTATGACTCTATGATTGTAGATAAGTATTTCGATCAGTCATTGAGATTTTTAAATTTCTCTAAAAAATCTGCTGCTGATATTCATAGGTGGATTGTGAGATTATTTTTTTCTGATAATAATTTTTTAAATACGTATTGAACAGAATTTGAATCCTTGATTACACACTTAAAGAATCCAAGTTTCAACTACTTCAATTAACCATTATTGGTACGATTAGTTTAAATTATTCGTTGTCTCTTTCTACACCATTATAAATATGTGTCTAAAGTATATCAATAATGAAAGAGTAATGTAACCGTCAAAAGAGAATGAAAGGGTAATGTATCCGGTTTTTCAAACAGAAAATGCAAAATTACCGAATAAAATTATGTTACCATTAAAAATAGAGAAAGGGTCAAATGGAAAAATAAAGAGGACTTTCTCATCAGGTGTAGGGTTATGCAGTTCACTTAAGAATAATTAGCATTTAGTTTTATTTTTTTAAGATTCTGAAATTCTTTATAGATAATAATTAACAAAAAAGTTGTTATCGGGCAAAAGACAAGACACGAGTGGCCTCAACGCGGGTGAAGTACCCCGCGTTTTGACCTGATTTACGACCACAAGACTGAACCCATCAACGGACTAAAAAGAACACACGTGTGTGCATGCTTTTGATCAAAAGGTTAGAACACGAGGGCACCCTAGTAAATCGTAGGATGACTTTATGAGTTGATGAAAAGTTATGGTCTTTTGAAAGAAAGAAAAAGTAAGAATAATGCTATACTGTTTAGTTTGAAAAATAAAAATAAGAATTTTTCTTTTTTCCTTTGTCTTCCATTTAAAATTAAATTTTTTCCTTTTCTTTAATTCTTAAATTCTTAAATAACACGGAAGGAAGTGTAGTAAGATTAGGAAAATGGCTGGAAAAACGCCGTACAGAGGGGTGGCGGAAGACAGCGACCGCTCACTGACCCTCTGAACCGACACGTGTCCTTATCCAAACGGGGTGTTCAGGTAATATTTCACAACTACAATGGACAAAAAGGCAAACCAAGTACACAAAAAAAAAAAAAATCATAGTGCACAATATAAAATCCCCAATTTGGCCACAGCATCCACATCTGCCAGCTAATATTTGCTACAACTACACAAACATAGCAAAAAAATTTGTACTACCAGCTAACCAGTCCCAAAAATAATTTAAATAAAGAAAAAAAAAACAATCGAGTGTTAAGTGTTGACCCATTATTATTACTCACATCACACCGGCCTGACTTGGTCCACGATAATGTAAAAGTGGCAATGCCAATGGCCAGCAAGATAGTACAGTTACAACATAAATAAATAATGAATTAGATAAACTGGTTTAATAATTATATATTTAATATCAACATCAATAATATTTTTAATTTAAAATTAATTAAAATTGATAATAGATTAATCTAATAATAAAGTAAATGAGACAGAAAGAAATGAAAAAAGAAGAAAAAAAAGTAAAAATAAAATAAAAAAGAAAAAAAAGGTGAAAAGAAAGAAAAATAAATTAAAATAAGAAAATAACTAAAACATAAAATTATTATATTATATATTAGGTAAAATAATTTATATTTTTATTCAATCATAAATTATTATTTAAGTTATATTAAAATTAATAATTTTATTTATGTGTGTTTATATATATATTCTCTTAAAAATAAATCAGATAAAAATAAAGAAAGAGAGTTGATATCAAATATTATGAATAAAAAATAAAAAATAATTATATTTATGAGATAAATTATTATAATATTAAAAATTAATATATTTATGATATATTATCAGTTATATAATTTTTTTACACTAGTTAATATAATTTTTTTCTAAATAAATTATATAATGTGGCCGTACAAGAGCAAATTAAATTAAGAGATTGGAGTTGAAGGAATCTTGTAGCATTATTGATGCATTAATCGGCGCTGTCCTTTAACGCCTTTGAAGCCCCCTACCCCCACTTTTTATATATTCTGTTCCCTTATCATCTTTCCGCTGCTCAAACTCTTATCTCTCTCTTACACACCCTAGCGCTACTACTTTCTCTCTAGATATGGGTTCTGGTGTTCTACAACTCTTTCTGGTCTTGGGCCTCTTGGCTAGCTCATGCTTAGCCCAAGCCCCAGGTGCTGCACCGGCACAACCACCCACTACAACCCCATCACCACCACCACCCAGATCAGCACCCGCACCAGCACCCACCACACCAGCAACCCCACCGCCAGCATCTCCACCACCACCAGCAACTCCACCGCCAGCAGCAACACCAACACCAGCACCAGCACCACCAACGGCTGCACCTACACCTGCTACTTCTCCTGCAGCCTCTCCATCTTCACCTTCACCTGCAGTCACACCAAGCCCTGCCTCTGGTAACTCTCCACCAGCACCAGGAGCACCCGCACCCGGACCCTCCGGTGGCGCCGAGGCACCACCGTCACCCTCTGCTGCATTCTCCGCCAGCAAGGCCTTCATTGCTGCCTCTGCACTCGCTGGAACCTTCGTAGCCATGGCCTTGGTGGCTTAAAATCTTTCAAGAGAGCTATTGTCTTTGATTCGTCCCACGTGGTGGCATTTCCGCCCTTGATCTTTCTTTTCCGCACACGGACGGACGGGATCTATTTGATTTATTTCATCCTCTGGTCATGTTGAGTAGCAGTTTCTTTTTGTCTTCGGGTTTTTTATGTGTTTTTTTTTCTCTCCTAGTTTTGTACGTTGTTGATGTGTTTGTTCATTAATTCGAGATTTGGGAGGGGTGGTGGTGGCCGTTGATGATGATTATGATGATTATTATTTGGTGGTTCATTGTTTTGGTGTTCACACGTGTATGTAGATGACCTTGATCATTTCATTGTACATCTAATAATTGAAAGAATAAAACAGTTTGTCATTCTTTTTACTTACAATTTCTTATTGTTAGTTGTTCTGCTGTGCTGAATCCTCTTGTGTTGTTTTCTTTGTCTCAACCACCCACTGAGGATGCTAAATTATTGCTCATCTCCTTGTGATTCGTTAGATCTCATTGTAGAATATATGCGTAATATTAGTCGAATTCGAACACATTACCCTCCACTTTTCTTCTTCTTTCTTAAATGAGTACTTTAATTGGACGATAGACATAGTGGCACGTAATTACGAGGTTTTTAAAAGTTGAAGAGAAAAAGTAAATCTGAGAAGATTTTTTTTCCTCCTTTACATTCTGACCACAGATCCACAACGAAGCATATATGCAAAGAAGGAAACAGATTTGGTACATATTTTACAAAAGATCTGCTTCCATATACTTCAACTTTACTTTTTACATGTAAAAATGAAACCAACATACTTTTTAAAAAAAGATTTCTCAAGAAATTAAATGAAACCAACATACCTTTGTATATTTTAGAATTAAACGTTTTAATCTTAACAAACAAGATTTACTTGTATTCTTACCAGGGAATTAACTTCTTCTTCATAATCATTCTACTTTTGTTAATTATATCTTAACTCACAAGACTTTTTGGCATCATATAGGAAAGCAGACATTTTATCAGATGCGATCAACCCATTAAAAGCTAAGCGAACCATCTCAGTAAGTTTTTTTTTTAGAATTAGCCTATTCGATAATAACCCATAGTCAAAATATATCCATTTTTACAATTTGAGCTAAGTTTCATATCAATAATAGGCCACTATATTATATATCTATATATTTTCATATGACGTACACGCTCCCATTTGCTTTGGATGTGCCGACACAGAACAGCGTATCTAAGAAACGGAGTAGTTCATAAGGTTTTGTTAATTAAAATTAGAGAGTATTAGCAACACATTATTTTAGCATAAATATTATATTAGTTAAAATTCATTAAAAATTATAAAATTAGCAAAGCACATTAAATAAGTAGTGAGATTTACAGAAGTTTTATAATCTTCAATTTAACTGTAAAGAATGTATTAAAAAACAATTTTGCCAGAATTTCTCTTAAAATCAACACTCCCATTCTTATAATTTGTGGTCTTTAGAATTTAATGTTTTTTTTTTTTTGTTTTTCATTCTTACAATTTTTTTTGTTTCTTATAAATTATGTTTGTTTTATTTTTTATTTGTATGACATTTTAGATAATAATATGTCATTTAAGTACTAAAAATAAAACAAAGATAATTTATTTATAAACACTAAAAACAAAAAAAAAATTGCAAGACAACAAACAAAAAAGAACAAAGTTGTAAAGATAAAAAAATATATTTAAATCAAAATTAGACTACAAAATTAGAAGATAGAATCAGAAAATCAAATCTGTACAAATTTGTAATTTTTAATCAATTTTAATTGATGATAGATAATGCATGTGTTTAAAAAGTGTCAGAAAATTAATTGTTGGAATTTCTCCTTCCACTATTTTAAAAAAAAGATTATGTATCACATTATGTTTATTTATTTTTACTTCTTACTCATTGTTTATTATCTTCCTACATACACGTCAGATACTCTACGAGTTAAAAGGACAGCTTTTGTCTATTTTTGTGTTGGAAAAAACATTTTCCTTAAAATTAGAATGGCATCATCTTTTCCATGTGACGCTATTGATGATGAAAGTGGCTTGTCTCAATGTCCGGCTTCTTTCTCAAGTAGAGAAGGTGGCTTTCCTCGTCTTTTCCTTTCAATATTAGTTTAGTACCCGATCAATTCCATAGAAAATTGACATGCTATAAGACGAATTTTCCCAATTATCATATATTTATGTGAAAGTGGCAAGCACGTACTAGCCACTAGCCAGGTAGATGCTTCCAACAAGAACTTGTATTATTGCATGTAAGTTGGATCTGGTTAGCAATTGGTTAAACTGCTAAACCCTAACTTTACTAGTGTGTTAGATCGATGTGGTTTAGCATATAATTTTCTGGGGTAAATGTTTAAGGGCTTGTTTCATTTCATTCTCAATTTTTTGTTTGTTTTAAAAATTGTTTTCTAAAATAATTTCTCACTGCTAATTAGTGATTAAGTTTCCATCTAAAACCTATTAAGTTTTTAAAATTATTTCTAAAACAAATGTTTTAAAAACAACAAAAAATAGCTGATGAGAAATGTTTTCATATTCTCTTCCATTTTCTTCTAGTGTTCTATTCAAGAAATTAAGAGACACATTGTTAGAAAAATAGAAATATGCTCGTAGAATAAATACTATCAAAAGTATTAACTACTCGTTCGATTCATATACTTACATAATCTTTATATTTTAGTCTTATGCCTAAAAAGTTATTAGTTTCATACTCTTTTGAAACCGATTTAGTCTCTACTAAAACAAGTTAAAAGATACTATACATGTAGAAACTAAAATAAATAGTTTTACACGTAGAGTTTAAATTGTAAAAATTGTGCAAGTACAGGAAAATGAGTAATTAATCCAAAAACAATAAACAAACAATTCAAGACCGACTTAAAAAAAAGGGTATGTCTGAATACAAATTAAAAGAATTTGTTTAGAGGTCTTTATATTAAAAATATAAAACTTTTTATAGCAGAAAATATCTCTGACTCTTTTAACTTTATATCCAAAAAAGTGTTGTCCATTTTCTCCTGTCCGAACAATGTATATAAACCTTTTTCTTCTTCTTTTTCGTATGTTAACTATATATTCTAGCTTCTCGATCTTTCCTTTTTGTACGATGCTTATCAAATACGGGTGGCTTTAATTGGTATGGACAAGCTTTGTTTGTAAATATGCATGGTCCATATGCTTTACCTGTTGTTATCGTAGGAAAAATATCCTCATCATTAAAGAAGGATTTAGTAGTGAGTCTCACAGAGTATTTGTCACTACTACAAAATAGTATTGCAGGACGTCAAATCTAAGACGGTTACATTAAAATCGTCTTAGAATGGTATACGGTGACAAATTTGTAAATAAAAACAAATATTCCAAAACGGTTTATAAAAGACCGTCTTTGAAAGCTGAGTGCACACGCAATCAAAGACGGGTTTTTTAAAAACCTGTCTTTAAAATTCATTTTGGGTCCGTCCTTTTGTCACACAATTTATTATTTTTTTCAAATTTAAATCAAAAACTCCTCTAGACTCTCCCTCCGTTCCTCTTTCTCCCAAATTCTTCTGCAAAAACCCTAGTTTCTCCGTAATAGGGAGTCCCCACCACACCGCTCATGCTACTCTCGTCACCGAACCCCAAGTCAGAGAGCATGAGCTTGTTCCCTTCATCGAACAAGAGATTGCCGGGCTTGACGAGTGGTTGTGTTTATGGCACAAACACGCATTAGGTTGAAGTGTCCACAAATTAAATTCTTATTTATTTTTAAATTAATAAATAAGAATTTAATTTCAGGATTAAGTATACTAAACCAAAATGTTTTTAGAATTGTTTATTTTTAAATTAGCAATCTTACCATTTTTAATTTATCAAAAATATATATATTTTTAGAAACTTATCACAACAAATATTATATCAAGTACATAATGAATATTTATGTTAAAGTATATGATTCGTACGCACTACTACAAAATCACCCTTCAACGACGCGATTTTTACGTCGGTCGTGAGGTAACCGTCTTGGTTGAGTACGCGGTGGCATTTTTGTAATATTTTGCACTTGACAAAGACGGTTATTGATCAACCCGTAGTTGTTTATTGGAAACTACGACGGTTATACAATAACCGTCTTAGTATCCAATTATTCAAATACGGCTTTTAAAGAAACCGTCGTTGTCTTCAACAAATTCAAATCCCAAATTTATAAACCTAAATTGCTTTTCTCTTTGGCCCCCTTCGGCACCATCGAACGAGCTGCCCCGGTCTCCTTGCAAAACCATATTTTCTGCTGCTCCTTCTTTCAACTCTCGCGAATGCTGGTGCAAATGAAGTGCAAGAAACCCAAACCCAAAACGAACCCACAACGCAAAAAACGGGGTTGTAGAAGCTAGAGGCGGAGGAGCAAGCCTTGGACTTTGCCAAGCAGTATCCATGGCGCAACGCAGGAGCATGTTCATCCAAATGCAGCCCACACCAAATCCCTCGTCTCTCATCTTTTATCCC
>PYAF01001118.1:672998-686316 GCA_007407185.1 Glycine tomentella | reverse complement strand
AATTTTAAATCAAAGATGTCAATGCCTCAATGCAAAAAAGGTACAACTTTCAGACAACACTTAGTATGTTGGCCTCCATTTGTATATTGGTAGTTTTTTTTGTCTGTGTTGTGGATTTTAGACCATGAGTTAAGTCTTAGGGTCATGACCTTTATTACCTCTTGTGGGCTAAGAGCAAGTGTCTTGTATATATATATATATATATTATATATATATATATATATATATATGATGGAGTGGAAAAAAAATTAAAACAATATTGGCATTAAAAAAAAAAAATATCTTCTAAGACGGTTATTAGAGAAAACCGTCTTAGAATGTTAGCATTCTAAGACAGTTCTATCCTAAAACCGTCTTAGAAAAACGTATAATTTTTTTTTTAAAAAAAGCATATTCTAAGACGGTTTTTAGGAAAACCGTCTTCGAATGTCAAATTCTAAGACGTTTTTCCATAAAACCGTCTACGAATGTCACATTCGAAGACGGTTTTAGATAAAACCGTCTTCGTAACACGCAATTCATTTTTTTTTTAAAAAACCATCTACTAAGACGGTTATTGGAAAAACCGTCTTAGAATGTGACATTCGAAGACGGTTCTTCATAACAACCTTCTTCGAATCCTTTTTTTTTTTTAAAAAAGCCATTCTAAGACGGTTTCGTAGAGAACCGACTTAGAATTTGAGATTCGAAGACGGTTTCAAAAACCGTCGTAGAAAGTCAACACTTTCTACGACGTTAGCTACAAAGACGGTTCAATAACCGTCTTTGAATGGCTTAAAAAACCGTCTTTGAAGCCCCATTTTGTAGTAGTGACGAATGCAAATAAACATAAAATAATACTTGAACTGTTAACATTTACGATTACATGAATATAATTATAATCACGAATATAAACAATCATTCAAAAGAATTAAATAATGAGTTATAGACAGAAGAAAGAGTTAGAAGAAGATATTATCAAAAGGAGAATGAATCATAAAAAGTAGAATAAAGATGAGAATCATAAGTGGGCAAAAACATAAATTTTTCAATTGAACTGTAGAACCATAAAGAGCGATATTGTTTAATGTACAAGAAGTATGCGAATGTTTGTAACCAAATAAACACATAACATTCTTATATTATAGGAAATACAAATAGCAAGTTTTTGGAGCTGATCATGACACGTATCCTTGAACACAAACTGATTCCTTCAAATTTCACCACTTGTTTCAGACCTTTTCTCATTATGAATAATAACTGAGCGTTTAGTAACTACTATAAGCGTTCGATTTACCATGATAAATTTTCTTTCGAATTAACATATTTAAAAATATCAAACAACCTATTTACATATTAAATCAAATTTATACTTTTTAACTTCACACATCACACATCTCTATTTCACACAATACAATACGAGTCTTCCTTGTTGTATCATCAACCTTGATAAAAAAAAAAATCGAACAACATTTAAGAAAAAATCATATGAATGACTCTTAACACTATCTCTCTTCTATTGGATTCTTCGAGTAAATACGCAAGAGGAATCAAATCCATATTGTGGGTTATCTGATTATATTTAATTTTAAATTTTGTTATACTAAATATATCATTAGAATCCCAATTTTTTTTAGTAATTAAATATATTTTTGTTCCGAATATTTTTCATGATTATTTTGCATTTCAGTTCTTCACCTTTGCATTTTGCAATTCAGTCCTTCATCTTCAATATCATCCGTGTACTCCATCTCTCTTGAGTGCAGTCCAAAACCAAGTTGTTAATTACAGTCTACCCTTCTCTGAGTTTTGGTGGGTTTTAATGTGTTTGGCGCTTCTTCAAGTTATCCTTTGACGGTAATCTGTTCTTTACAGCCCTCTAAAACAAATGACTGTTTTCGATCTGGGACACCATTTTAAATCCTATCATAATTAACTTGAGACATAAATCTTATTCCATCAAATTCATGTGCATGAATAGTATAGAACTCAACTGATATTTCAATAGAAAAATGAATATAAACATAATAAAAATCAAGTGAAAAATAAATCCAACGAGCAATCTAAAATTTGAAAAATCTAATAATAATTTTAGTTACTCATAATATTCTACTTTTCATGTGGTTTTTACCACTATGTTTGGTCCCTTTTTTTAATCAAATGATGGTTGGTTTGATAGTTTTTATGCAAGTAAGTTTAATAAACAAGTTTTATAGTTTGAATTAGAAAAAAAACAGACTTAAAATTGTGTCCTAAATTAAGTTCAAATATCAAAATGTCAATAAGTGATTAAATTTAGAGACTAAATACCACTAAATTATTAAGATTAATGATTAAATTTAAAAGTAAATTTTTTGATACGCGACAACCACATTTATGACACTTGACAACCATCAACTATCATATCATCACGAGAAATGTCACGTAACTACGATTGTTTGAGTTTAGGAAAAAAATAACGATAGGATCATAAGACTAACTTGCACTTTTTACATATTTGAAGACAAAATTTAAATTTTCATCTTTTAAGAACCTAAATGTAATTGCCTAACAAATTCAAAAACAAAAGTGGATATTTATCCTAATTTTGCCTAAAAATATAATATTATTTTATCTTATAATAAATACATGTGTTACTAATGACTGTTTTATAGTAGATATACACTTAATAAGATAAAAATTAACTAAATACATGTGTTACTAATGAAGTGATACTAATGAAGTGAATTCAAAATAATTTTAACTAACTCATGTTTGACAAAAATTATTTAATTTTAATAAGATAAAAATTAAATAATTTTGTCAAAAATTAGATTCTCCCATCAAACACCCCTTAAATCAATGTGATTGTCCATTGTGGACAAACAAAGTCCCAACACTGAAAACAATTGAAGCCTAAACTTATTAGAATTTTCTTCTCTCACATGCCTTGTTGTCTTTCAACATAAGTGTCCGTATTATATTTCTTTGTTGAATGATAACCTATTTTAGTATAGCTTCAAAATAGTTATATGTGTTAGAAATTTGGGTATGATAATCCTGGATAACTTCAAAGAATCGTGTTCGTACACTTTCCGAATAAAGTATTTCGACCCTGTTCTTGCCTGGGTTCACGAAATCCTTGTTGGGATAATTCTTGAAGAACAATCTGCTTCTGGCAATAGAGAACAGATCAGGAATGTAGAGAGAAAGTATGATTTTCGTATATATGAAATCTGAGGCCAAATGACTCCTTATATAGGAGTTTTTCCAAACAATGCAACTCTTGGCGATTAACCATCGTAACCGTTGGTTATCGGAGCGGTTGGGAATAGTTATTATTTTTCTAACCTTTCCCAGGAGCGGTTGGGAGAAGTTATTATTTTTTCTAACCTTTTCCAACCGTCTCTTATTCATAACCCATGGAGTTTAAACAAAAAACCAGGAGCGCTGCCCCTTGGAACCCCGCACCGTAATCGCGGTCAATTATGCGTTGGCTCAACAAGCGTGCACTCCGCACTACCCTAACTCGTTTCCAAAGCTTAACGCGTAATCGCATTGGCCTATAGTAAATCACATTACTACTAAAATCCATTGATGACACTTGAATCACCAACAATATGCAGGGCCAAGCCTTTATCAACAAGGTAAAGGGACTTGCCATATCCACTCCCTTCTTTGCTTATTCACTCCCATTTTCTAAGTAAATAGGAGAGTGTATTTTTTGTAAAACAAAATAATTAAAAAAGGGAGTGGATAAATAAAGGAGAATGGATGTAGCAACTACTTGTTTTTGAAGTTGTTGGTATGAATGATTGACGATATGAAATTAATACAAATCTTTCTCCTGAATGCGAGTTCAATTTTTCTAAAGTTATTTTTTTTTTTTTTACAAAAAGCAAGGTATTCTCATAGCCAAATGTCATAAGACTAAAGCTCTAGACATAGAGATCATCAAATTAAGTTTTGACTCTTCCAACAAAGTCTTCTCCATACCTACAATAAAATAATCAAACCTCTGTTAGCATGCTTAAGTCAATCATCTACCAACAACTGTGTCGTATTTTATTGGTGATTAACGTTGTTAAAATTTTATTTGATGGATAAATATTTTTAGAAAATTCCCTAATAGAGAAGGGTTAATTGATTAGAATGTGATTAGGTAAATCTGTTTGCATTTTAGGCATACACAAATAACACCAAAATTCATTAACACAAATACACAAATATTATTGGTGCCCTATCCAATAATATGGAAAATGTCTCTTCATTATATCACTTGTATTTCAACAAAAAAAAGTCGCCTTCCGATTCCTCACCGTTATGTTTGGTAATTGGTCTAGCGCTAACTGCTAAGAAAGGGTTTGAACTTTTGTTTGTAAATTAGTTTTTTTTTTTTTTCACTTTCTTTGAAATGGTACAAATGATATTAAATTATAAAAATAATTAAAATTAAAATAAATTTATATAAAAAAATTAAATCTTTAAAACACATTTAAAATCATACGAAGATAAATTCATATTAAAGTAAAGGTTAAAAATGGTATTTATATATTTATTTTTTTAGATAAAATACTAAATAATTATTTATATATGCATATGACGTATAATTTTGAACATTTTGTTATTTTACAGATTTTCTCTTTGGTATGAAAACTTTTAATAAAAAATGACACGAATCTTAGTTATTCATTTTTTTATTGAATAAACAGGTAATTTGATAAATAAATAAAATAAAATAAAAAATGATAGCAATCATGGCATCTTGTTATAGGTGTGTGCGTGACCTGTCCAAGCCCGTTAACTTTCGGCCTGGTCCAATGCTAATTTTAATGGGTTAGAACTTAGTTTTCATATAATTTGGAGATGAGATTGAATTATGCATCGGGTTGTCTTGATCTAATCTAATGTCCTATATATACTATTTTTATATAAAAAGTAAAACTTTTTACTTTTTAAACAATTATGTGTTAATAATATTTTTATTTAATAAATAATATGTTAATAATATTTTATTATAATGATATTAGTTACTTTAAAATATATAATGTAAAAGATTTCTTGAGTTCAGTTTTATAATTTTTTTTTATATTTTACTATTTAATTATATATAATGTTAACATTATATATTTTTTGGTTTGCACAAGATTAAAATATGTAATTTTTTGGCATGGGATAAAGTTCAAACATTTAAATCTACGTGTATTACTTTTTAATATCAATTATATATAATTTTGATATAAAAAATATCATATTTTATATTGGTTATATACATAATTAATGTAAATAATATCACATTTACATCGATTATATACATAATCAATATAAAAAGTCATCATTGTAGATTTAGGTAAACGTCTAAATAAAAAAAAAAAGACATATTTCAATTTTGTACGCATGAAAAATAGATTAAATTTTTTATACAAATAAATTTTAAATATTTTCATATTTACTAAGAAAACACATAATTAAACTTTAATTGAATGTGTGTTAATTGTTGTACATATCTTCTACAAGAGTTCAAATTCTCCCTTTATAAAAAATAAATATAAGTACTCTACACCAATAATATAATTAAAAAATAACATAGGATATTATGATTAACATGTGAAATAAAATTCGTAACACTAATCATTTTTCCATTTTTATCCACCCGTGATTGCATGGAATCAATCTTCACCAATAATGCAAACAGGGTCTTCGAAGGTAGTTCTCACAACAATTTTCAGATGTTAGATTGTCAGGAGATATTGTCTTTCGTACTCGCCTTCTCTTCGAAAAAAAATGTGAATAATTATTATTTTTGATCAGTGTAAATTTTTGGTCCCTATAAAATATATAAAATTCATGTTTACTTTTTGTAAAAAAATATATTCATTTTTCATTTTCGAAAAATAAAAAATATGAGTTTTTAACTCACGAGTTAATTTTAACCGAAGCTACGTGATGATGAGTTGCACAACACGAGTCAAGGATATTTTCACGTGTCACTCCCTCGTTGGCTATTTCCTTTGCTGCTTCATCCATCACGCGCGTCTTCTCCTTCGTTCCCACCCTCTTCTTCTTCGTAGGGTTGGGTGCCGTTACAGGTTTTTTTTTTCCAATATACACCTATTTCCATCCAATATTTTCCAATATACACCCTTTTTGCAAAATTTTCCAAAATACACCTCTTTTTAGTGTAAGTGGAAAGTCTGGGTTTGTATACCCGACTTCTCACCGTGCAGTTATCAATGTTTTTTTTTTATAAAAAAAAATTAGTTATGCTTGGAAGTCGGGATTTCATCACCCGACTTCCGTACGTGATTTTTTTTATATTTTTAAATATTTTTAATTTTTTTAAATTATGATTTTTAAAAAAATAAAAAAATATGATTGTTTTTTATTTTTTAAATGTTTTTTATTATTTTTTAATTATGATTGTTTTTAATTTATTTAATTTAAAAAAAGGAAAAAGTGATAAAAAAATAAGTAAATTAAAAAAAACCCAGACTTATAAAAAAAATAAAAATAAAGTGGATATATAATTATCATATATCAATTATATTATATGATAAAATTTAAACAGCCAAAAATAAAAAATAAAAAGTGGAACATACAAAATGACATGCATACATAAAAAAAAAGATTTTTCGAAAAACAATACTATGAAGGTATGTTAGGACAATTTGTTCTGTTATGTCCTTGTTGGCGACAAATTCCACATTTTTTCCTGGAATCCCGTTCAATTTCTTTGTCCATTTCGGTGGGTATGCGATTTGATACCGTACACGACCCTTTGCACTTCTTCTTTTCCTTGGATTAGGACCCCACTGATCTCCTTCATATTTTTGCCACATTGATTTGTGTGACAATAAACCAAATAAGTTGTCGTAGATGTGCAAAATGTTTTGCAAAGTAAATAGCAGTGGCACATAATTCATGTGATCGACATTGACAGATTTACAGGCAGCCATGACGTGAGAACACGGTAAGTGTTTAGCCTGATATTCACCACAATCACAATTTTGGGATTGTAACATGACCCTAAATCTTCCAGGTGGTCTAGGTGTTTCAGGTGAGGCTTGAGTCTTTGTTACAAGAAACGTGTGATTGTGTTTGTCGAATTCACTAACAATGTGCGTATTTGATTCCAGTTGATTTCTATTCATTGCCTCAGAGACGACTTCAGAATATTGTGAGCCGGAGTTGATCATTACTTGGGTTTGTCGGCCTCTAATTGTAAAAAGTTTTGTGGTCTTGAAATACGTCTTCTCAACCAAAGATGACATTGGCGAATATCTTGTGCTTTTGAAGATGGAATTAACCGACTCAGACAAATTTGTGGTCATATGTCCCCAACGTTTTCCCTCATCGAAGCATTGTACCCAATCTTTTTTTTGTAGCCAATCAAGCCATTTAGCTGCACTTGGTTTGTTCGCACGGATATCCCCAAGATGCCGCCAGTGCATTTTCTCCATGTATGCGTACCCTGTAAATATTCAATAAATTTAATACTTAATGAAATGTTAAATAAAATATATTTTAGTGGAAAAAATATTAAATATTCTCACCAGCTCGCATGAGTGATTCCTTCATATGTTCGCAGTTAGGGTTACCACGAAGGAAATTTTGTGCAATATGACGCTGACAGAAGAAATGAGATGTGTCGTCAACCCATAAGTTAGTTGCGTTGTTGTAGGCACTTATAATCGCAGCGTGCATATTTGAAATAAGAGAAATGTTACTTTGTGGAGTCACATGCCTTCTCAAATTCTTTAGGAAGAATCCCCTTGCTGAAGTTGTCTTCCCCTTCTACAATGGCGTAGACAATTGGGAAGATATGGTTAGAATCGTCTTGTGCTGTAGCTATCAATAATGTGCCTGTATACTTCCCGTAAAGCCATGTACCATCTACTTGTACGATGAGTTTACAATGTGCAAACCCATTAATGCACGGACTGAAAGACCAAAAGACACGTTTAAACATTTTTTTTCTAGGTATCATTTCTCCCTCTTCAAACACGGATTCTGTTTGAGCAATGGCAACAGTCCCAGGAATACAAGATTGCAGAGCTCCCAAAAGTTTTGGCAAATTGGCATATGATTGTTCCTAATTTCCATTAATCATCTCCAATGCTCTTTGCTTTGCTAACCATGTCTTTTTGTAGGATGGAGTATAATTCATAAATTTTTTGATCTCTGCAATCAACGTTTTGATGGAGACTGTTGGGTTCGTTTTGACAATGGTTTGGATGATTTGTGTTATCACGTGTTTGTCAAGTTGCCTATGATCTTATGTGAGCATTGGTGCGACACAAGTGTGTTGACCTCTGATACTATTGATAATCCATTTGTTACGCTTCTTTGAATTGGATGTTCCTAAGCTCCACGTGCATCCATTCTCATGTGATTTACACACGAGGTTTAGCCTTCTCTGGTCAGAATATATTGTCTTACAGTCAAAATGATTTCTGACGTTGTATTCTTTGACTGCTCAAATACATTGTGCTTTTTCATCGAATGTCATGCCAACCTCGAGTGCACCAGTTGGTGGTTGCACACGGTCTTGTTGTTGAACGAAATGGTGGTGATCAGTGTATTGTAGTAGATGGTCGAGGTTCAACTCCGCTAGACACCTTGGTTGGTGATATTGCAACGGAGATGACGTTAGCACGACAAAACCTTCATCATCGCTTTGATCATTGTTGTGATCAAACAACTCTTGATCCTCTTGCTCACTAAAATCATCCATGTTTTCTTCGTGAAATCGTATGGTGGGATCTTCATTAGTGATGGGATCTTCATTTGGGTTTGATGTTTGTGTTTGTGGTTGTTGTGATGGGGGTGATGGATGATAGTATTGTTGGTGAAAGGAGATTTGTTGGTCATCATAAAAAGAATCATTTTGAGATAGTAGTTGTGTGTATGAAGTGTAAACTTCAAAGGTGTCTTGTGTTTCAAGATCTGTGTGTGAAGGTGGTTGTGGTTGAGAAAAATGCTCGATAACAGCGTACAGTTGGACAGGATCCAATTCTGGATTATGTACAAGTGTTTCCACGACGCCTCTAAGATCATCATTGTCATGTAATTGTACTGAAATATAACGTGTTTCGGCAGGATACAATGAAACAGGGACACAATATAACAACTGAACAACTGTTTCAGTTGCTTGAGTAGGGAGACGTTGGGTAATTTTTCGAATAAGTTGTGTTAACGTAATAGCCTACTTACGTATAGAAATATTGGGGTTGCACATGCGTACGTTGATCCATCAACAGGGTCATCATATATCTGACCATGATGGTGAATGATAAATGATATTTCTTTACGTGGAGCCATGAGTGGTGTTTTGGGGATGTGAGTGGGAACAGTATGAGAGTTAGGAATAGAAGTCTGTATTGTGAGTATGTTGTTGTGTGTGATGTATTCTGAATTGGTGGGATTATATATAGGGTCAAACAGTTAGGAACGTTTAGGTTGGAGGTTAGGTGGGACAGTTAAGTGAGAGGGTTACGTAGAACGTTTAGGCTGGACGATTAGGTGTGACAGTTAAGTGGGAAAATTAGGTGGGAACGTCTAGGTTAGACGGTTAGGCGGGATAGTTAAGTGAGACGATTAGGTGGGAATGTATAGGTTTAATGTCTGTAGCCCATGCACAGAACACAGACAACAGGTTGTCTGTAGCCTCATAGACATTGGACTGCATCGATCACAGAGCCCACGCGGATTACTGACATCCGCATTGATGTCTTTGTCTATGCATGTGAGTGAACAGTGTGACGCATGCGCAGACCACAAGCAACAGGTTGTCTGTAGCCTCATAGACTGTGGACCGCATCGATCACAGAGCCCACGCGGATTACTTACATCCGTATTGATGCCTTTGCCGGTGCATGTGAGTGAACAGTGTGACGCATGCGCAGACCACAGGCAACGTGTTGTCTGTAGCCTCATAGACTGTGGATCGCATCGATCACAGAGCCCACGCGTATTACTGACATCCGCATTGATGCCTTTGCCAGTGCATGTGAGTGAACAGTGTCACGCATGCGCAGAACATCCGATGATATACTCAACCTACTTCGATCCACCATCACTCATACTCATGATGCAATGTTGTATTACAACGGCAAGTGGAAGATACCACGACAAGACAATTTTTTGGATTACTCCTTTACTTAAACAAATCCAATAAGATTTCAAATTCCTTCCTTATGCAACATCGAAACACTTAAGGATATAATCAAGTAAGTTGCGCCCCTAGGGGTTCCCCCTTATGGAATTCACGAATCACAAGTGGTCAGACAATTGTTCTTCCGACAACCAGGACATTCAAAATATTCAGAAAAATTAATCGAATTTGAAATAATACAACTGAAAAATGATGAAGATGTATTAAAGGTGTTAGTGGAATCCAATTACTGGAAGTGTTTCTGTTCAATAGAAATTTTAGCTGTTTTTAACAAACCAAAAATCTAATTACTGGCAGAAGACATGTCTGCTGCACAACATCTGTCAAATTATGATTAGTTTTTTCATTTTCATGTTTTAATTGTTATTGTTAGTAAGTTTTGTGATTTTCGTTTTTTAATATCTGTTGGTTGTGTTTCTCTCTTTAATTACTAATGTTTGTACTTGTTGTTATTCTATTATGTTTCTATTATTATATTTATCTATCTAATTGTTGTTATTTTTTGTTGTTTTAATGTTTTAACTTAGATATCATAATTATATATCCACTTTATTTTTAATCAATTTATTTATTAATCACTTTTATGTGTTTTAACATTGTATATCCACTTTATTTTTAATCTATTTATTTTTCATCACTTTACTTTTTTTTTAAATTATTACACCAAAAAAATTTAAAAAAAATCATAATTTAAAAAAATTAAAAAATATAAAAAAAATCATGTATGAAAGTTGGGTGATGAAATCCCGACTTCCAAGCATAATCATTTTTTTTATAAAAAAAAAAATTGATAACTTTTCGGTGAGAAGTCGAGTATACAAATCTAGACATTCCACTTACACTAAAAAGAAGTGTATTTTGGAAAAATTTTACAAAAAGAGTGTATATTAGGAAATATTGGATGGAAATAGGTGTATACTGGAAAAAAGAACCCGTTATGACGGATCTAGTAAGCGTGGTGGTTTGGGTGTGTTGATGGACTCCAAAGGCAAAGAGCATCATTTTCATGGACCCTTTATCACAATACTCAGGTGGTGTTTTGTTATTTTTAATACCTTTCTTTTTTCAATTTCAAGTTGTTTTTACTTTTCGTTTCAATTCAACTCTGTAGATCGAAATTCGCAAGCCGTTTACTCTTCCAATTTTTAGTACTTCATGGTGCGATTAATTACCCACAATGATTGATTAGAGAAAGCTCAGAGATTTGAACAAATGAGTTATTCCTTGTAGAAGAGACAACAACATATTTTCCTTCTAAATTGCTGGAATGATGTCCCGTGCAAAACCAAACCCTTTCTTTTTCCACCTTTTTAATTAATGCTAGGAAATATCATACTACAAATTGAGTGCGTCTATTTCATTTGAGTGTTGAAAAAATTGATTGAATGTAGTGTTTTGATTTGAAAGAAATTCACATAATGAGAGAAAGGGATTTTTTGGAATTTTATTTTATTTTTTCCTATAATTTGTGGTGATCATTTTTAAACCTACAGGTTTTATTTTTATTTTGTTTTAAAAAAATTCTAGTGGTGATTTTTAATCTTCATAAATTATATTTTAAAATTTTAAGTAAAAAATATCACATACATTTAGATTTTTTCAAATATAGTCCCAGAGTAAAAAAATTATATATTTTAATTAGGCATGACAACGGGGTGGGTCGGGGGCGGTTTTTACTTATACCACCCTTGCTCCCGCCCCTCAAAACCACCCCCGCCCCCGTCCCCGAAAATCGATGGGGCTAAAAAAATTGCCCCCGCCCTTGCTCTCGACGGGGGTCGGTTTTTCCCGCCCCGCCCCGCCCCTGAACACTTAAAAATTACTATTAAAAAATTAATTTTAAACAATAATTATAGCCTAAAATTTGATCGCGCTAAGTCTCAAATGTATGTAATTACAATAAAATTTCAACATTAGATGTCTATTGCTGGAAAATAAAATTAGTTATACTCCTAATTCTTAATTAAAATTAAGCCTTTATCACAAAGTATTCCACATATATAAAGGTATTTTTGTAAATAATTAAATATAGCATGGCAGGGGTAGGGCGGTTATCAGCATTACCAAAACCGTCCCCGAATTCAAAGGCGGGGAAAAACCGAACCCGAACTCGAAACCGGTCAACTCGGTTTTTCCTCGTTGACATCGGAGCGGGTTCGGACTGATGCCCACAAATGCAGGTCAAGTTGCCATACCTAATTTTAATTTTGTAAGGATAAAAAATTGACAATTTTTTTTTATAAAAACTAAAATCAAATTTTAAATATTTTCAAAGATAAAAAACATTATACAAAAGAGTTCATTATTTGAATAAAACTAAAATAATGGGTCCCGTGGAGCAAGCAAAGCAAAAAGTTACAACTACAACTACTCAACAATTTCCGTAAGAAAAACCAACAAGTATTGTTGCTCAAATACATGCAATGCTGACACGTGTTTGTTAAAATGGTGGCTGGACTGATTTAATATTAGTAATGATTACTAAAAAGCCATTGAGTTAGATAAATTAATCGCAATGTGAATAGTAACATAATATCAATTAATTTTATTATAATATAGTTGACGCATCACGTTTATTAAGAACAAATTGTTTTTTTATCAAATTTCTTGGCCGTCATAAGTTATCGAAATTCAATACGTGGGCAAATATATAGGACATATCAAATACACAGTGGCGGAACCAAGAATTTTATTGAGAGGAGGCGAACATAAAAAAAATTATATTATAAATAAAAATACTTCGAAGACAATACAAACCTAATATTAAAAAAAAAACTATTACAGAAATTAAAATCACTTTACTTAATTCTTACTCTACGTGTTTTCATATTGTGAAAATATATATAATTGAATCTGTGCTAAAATTCAAAATAATTTCTTTTTCAATATATGTAATCAAAGAATCATTAAGAAATTAGTCTTCCATTCTATTTCGAAGTCTAGTCTTGATTATCTTCATAGCTGAGAAAGATCTTTTAGTAGTTGCTGTAGAAACTGGAAGAGTGAGTACAAGTCTAATCACTCTATCAATAAGAGGATAAAAGATGGATTTTCCAGTTCTTGCTAGCCCTTGACATAATTCAGATATAGTTGATAAATTAATCAAATATGGATGTTTAAGAATGTTAAGCTCAAAATGTTGTAACTCCATCTTCAAATGCAATTTTTCCTGTTTTGTGAAATCTC
>PYAF01001118.1:644036-672898 GCA_007407185.1 Glycine tomentella | reverse complement strand
TCTAATCACTCTATCAATAAGAGGATAAAAGATGGATTTTCCAGTTCTTGCTAGCCCTTGACATAATTCAGATATAGTTGATAAATTAATCAAATATGGATGTTTAAGAATGTTAAGCTCAAAATGTTGTAACTCCATCTTCAAATGCAATTTTTCCTGTTTTGTGAAATCTCTAGAATAAAATTTATCAACAAGTTTGTAAATATCATCACTGTTAAATGACTTGTACTTATTTCTTGGATCTAAAGACATGCCAAAACAAGTAATTCAACAGTATTATCATTGAACCTGCTATTTAATTCTTGTAATTGATAATCAATTATAGCACAAAAGATATTTACCTTATAAAATTTTTCATTAGAAAAATCACTTTATTCATTTCGAGCAGAATAACAACAGGAAGAAGAAAGAGAAAAAAAGAAAAAAAGAAAGAAATAAGGAGATACCTGAAACTCTTTTCTTTCACTTATTTACCAAATGAAACAACTTTTTTGACTCCTTCTGTTCTCTTGGAATTTGTGTTTCTTTTTTCTCCTTTGTGTTCAGACCTTTTCCTTTTATAGTGTTCTTTCTTCATCTTTCTTTTTATTATTTTCCTTTTTATTATTATTTTTTTCGTTTTATCATCTTCTTTTCCTTTTTTTCTTTTTCTGTTATCTTTCTTTCTCATTTTATTTTATTACATTTTGTTTCCTTTCTTATATATATATATTTTTTCCTTTTTATGATTTTAATATTTTTTCTTTTTTTCTTTTTTTTTCCTTTCATTTTTCTTTTTTTATTAATTTTTTAGGGGGGGCGGGGCCCACCCTAACCCCCCCTAGTTCCGCCTCTGCAAATACACATGGTGTCACATTTGAAATTGACTGCTAACAAATATTAGATGGTCTCAACTCTACTAGATCAATATTGATTCTGAGTTTGGCTTTATCTTATCTTAATGTAAACAAAAACTTACTGCTATTAAAAAGTAAAATTATCGTGTATCCATCAGGAAAAGATGCTTACAAAAACAGGATACGTAAGCAGTGACTCTATCCGCCATTTTTTTTTGTGGCCACATCACATGCACAGAAAATCAATGACATTGAATATTCGTGATTGTAGAAAGAAAGAAAAGGATGTTATGTTCACGTTCGGTAATCGACAACAACTCATGCCTGAACAATCAATCCCTAACCTAGAAAACACAACTCATCGCATGAACAATCAATACCTTAGAAATCTATGAAGTATATGAGGGTGTGCAACTGTGCATTACAAGCTGAGAAATGAGAGCAAACATTCTCTTTAATAATTTCTTTTGACTTATTATTATTGAGTAAAATTAAATTGTTTTATAAGTTTCACTGTTTATTTAATGAATTTTTAATAGAATTGAAAGTGAATAAAAATATCATGAATTTTTAATAGAGAAGAAAATTGAAAGAAAAGAAAGATGAAAAATTTATCATTAAATTTGGACTTTTTATTATGAAAATTATAGTATGGATTTTATTGTACATGTATCATACCTTTAGAAGAAATAAATAATTTTAAAACTAACGGTTAAATTAAAATTGTGATTTTTTAAAATTAAAACTTAAAATTACAAAGAAATCCAACTTACAATTAGCCTTTTGTTTGTTCATTTGAAAGAAACCAGACCATGCCACATCTGCTTTAAAAGTCTCAAACTTTTGAACCTCACGTGATCACTCCTCTTCCTTTTTTTAATTTGTTTCCTTCACATTCGGGTTTTCACTTTTCAGAACCCCCAGAAGCTCTAGCCTCACCAGCACCACATATTGCTAGCTAGCGATTCAGAGATGCCAAGCAAAGAGGATTCACCTTTGGTAGAAGCAAAGCTTCCACTATTCGAAGCTCACCCTTTAACAGATGAAAGTGAACAAGACCAAAGTTTCCCACGAAGGTTTTGGATTGAGTCAAAGAAGCTTTGGCACATAGTAGGCCCTTCAATTTTTAGCCGTATTGCATCCTACTCCATGTTAGTCATAACACAAGCCTTTGCAGGCCACCTTGGTGACCTCGAACTCGCTGCCATCTCCATTGCCAATAATGTCGTCGTTGGCTTCGACTTCGGCCTCTTGGTATACATATATATATATATATATATATATATAATACTATTAATCCCACTTAGCACAAAATTTATACACAGTTACATAAAGTGTTTTTAGTCATGTTCTCTAATTAGAATCGGAGTTTCAACTCAATAATAGACGTCAACAATGACTATTAAGTTAAACTTCAATTCTGATTAGAAAACAATATGGTAAATATCTTCAATTAATAAAGATTTACGTTAAATGTCAATACAGACGACGACGACTGATGTAAAACTCTAATTCTGATTAGAAGATGATATCATAATTTGTTTAGGCCGAAGGTTGGTCTAGAACACTAATTAACTTGTATTTATTTTTTAATCAGTTGGGTATGGCAAGCGCCTTAGAAACGCTATGCGGGCAAGCTTTTGGAGCGAAGAAGTACTACATGTTAGGCGTTTACATGCAGCGTTCATGGATCGTTCTTTTCATATGTTGCATCTTTCTTTTGCCTTTGTACTTGTTTGCCTCGCCGGTGTTGAAGCTGTTAGGGCAGCCGGAGGAGTTGGCGGAGCTATCCGGCGCGGTGACGATCTGGATGCTACCGGTGCACTTTGCCTTTGCGTTTCAGTTCCCTCTGCAGAGGTTTTTGCAGTGCCAGCTGAAGACCGCGCCCATAGCGTGGGTGTCTCTGGTGGCGCTCTTGGTGCATGTGTTTGTAAGTTGGTTGTTCGTGTTCAAGCTTCAGTTTGGTGTGGTTGGTGCTGCTGCTACTATTAACTTCTCTTGGTGGGTCCTCACGTTGGGGCTTTTTGGGTACGTTGTTTGGGGTGGTTGCCCTCTCACTTGGAGTGGTTTCTCTCTTGAAGCGTTTTCTGGTCTTTGGGAGTTTGTGAAACTCTCTGCTGCTGCTGGAATCATGCTATGGTACTCTCTATCTTATCATCTTTGGATACTCTTCAAAATCATAATGACCATCTCAAATCACTATCTTATTATGAGTTTTCCAAAGTAATTATCTGTGATTTTATAATTAATTAATTTTGACTCAAACGTGTTATCTCAAAGTTTTTATTCCTGTGAATGTTTTTTTGTTGTTGATCAATTGGTCTTGTCAATGTTAGGTGTGTTCTATGATACACAAGAAATTATTAAATGGTCTGAACTACGATTCCCAACTATCACATACTTAAATTTTATAATTTCCGTTAAAATAAAAATAATTCCTTTTCATTGATTGACTAATGCCCCTCGGTTGAAAGAGAATCTTTTACCGCTGGATCATCTGCAGAAGGTAAGCTAAAAGAAAAAAGAGTAAGGGTATTACTGGCATAATATCCACAATTGGATTCAAGAAAGCGTAGGATGTTAGCTTCTTTAGAAGCATTTTTAGAAGAGAAAAATAAGAAGAAGAAAAATGAAATGAACTTTTCCATAAGCTAAAATAAGTATTTCATTAGCTAATTTGTAGATGTTATATCATCTTTTAGAGAAGCTACATTGATGAGCTTTTACAAATTAGGTAATGAAAATCTTATTTTTATTTATGAAGAAGCCCATCTCATCTTTTTGCTCTTATTTTTTTTTCTAGAAATGCTTGTAGAGAAATTTACCCAAACATGTCCTGATACTTTTCTGTGCTTAATAATTCCCCGTGGTGCATGTAACGTGTGTTAGTAATTCATGGGAGTTTTGAATTTTGCTTTTGCAGCTTGGAGAATTGGTATTACAAAATTCTGATTGTAATGACCGGGAATCTTGAGAACGCGGAGATTGCTGTGGATGCATTATCCATATGGTAATTTAGTTTAATGAGTAAACGAAATTTCCACTTTATGCCCAACATTGTTAATTAGTGTCTTTTATTTTGCTTTTTGATCTTATAAAACTTTTAATTTAATCTTTGATTTTGTAAATGTCATTTGTTTAATCCTTTTTAATTATTTCTTTTACTGACATTAAGAGTGTAATGAATGAAATTTTACAATATTTTGTAAAATGAAAGTTTTGTATCAGGACTAAGATATCCCGAGGATTAAACTAGAGAATATTGCTACTTAATCATATATTTAATAACCTATTTACTGGCTGTACTTTTTAAATTTTGCTTCCTTATTTCAATTTTTCTTTTTCTCTTTGGGTGACCGATATTGTTTTTTATTTGGCAGTATGACCATCAATAGTTTGGAGCTGATGATTCCTCTGGCTTTCTTTGCTGCAACAGGGTAATATATCTATGGTTAACTTGATATTTTCCTTCTTTCTCCCTCTTTTCTACTTGTCTTACTCTTTAGTTTTTTGTGTAAGTCAAAAATGGAGGCCACGCAATAACCTTAAATGTTTATCAATGAGGTCAGATCGAAATCTACAGTTTATAAAAAACCTGGAAACGAACACGTCCATGCGAAATATTTAATCAATCATAATTCATAAATATAATTTATAAAAAATATACGGCTAGAGGAGAACGTGGTTTGTTCATGAACTCTAGGGAACCCATCAAACATATGGCTGAGCTCAAAACATGGTGAATTAAACCGTGTAATAACACATATATAATTCATAGGATAGAGTAACACGGCACAACAATGATTCTCTATCATAAAATGTACGTGTAACCTTTGATTAAATTGCTGTGGTGATTGAGACTTTTGTACATTGTGAAAAGACAAAAATAAACACGACGTGATCCTTTTAATCCGCAATCATCATTCACCACCAAATTGATATGGATAACATAATAAACAAATAATTGAGAAAAACATATATATGTGTGGTTGCTAGCTGTGAAAAACATTTGGTCATAGTCAAGTCAAACTTGTGCTCTATTTTTTATAGGTGAAGCTTTTACTGTTTGTCGTCGAGCTGGAAAGAGGGATCTTATGTATGAGGGTGATTTATAAATTTGGATGTCTCTAGAGTCTAGATTGCAGTAATTAAGTATTAGTCACGCATCATGGAACGCAATCTGACAAATATTCATTGCTAGTTTGATTTCCTTAGTTTTTAATTAATCATTCTGTCCCTAAGAATCTTAAATATTAATTAAATATTTGACATGGTCCTAGATGAGATAGCGACAACCTCTGTATACAGAGTCTTGATTGCTCCATATGGAGGCTGTGACCACGTTGCTCCAGTTACCACATGTTCGATGATTCTACAATTATCTTAAGGAAAACTAGAAAATTGTTTGATCACTACAGTGTCCTAAAATATCTATCCACGGCCTTGCTTTTACAAATGCCATTTTTGCGAATATTTTAATTCTCATTCATTATTCCTCTAAAGTACTAGAGAGTGGACGCAGTTAATTGATGGACCTAGAGTTACTTTCAAAGAATTAAAAATAGAAATTCAAGAATACTGCGCACTTTTCTCTCTTTTTTTTTTTTTTTCTTTTCCAAATCACATTAGACCCATCTTTAGTTAACTGCTTCAGTTGTAGTGAGCCGTTTACTTTAATGATTGTCGTTTAACTCTCATGAAATGATAAACGACGATCATTAATTTAACTAATCACTAACTCTCAAGATGCATGGATAGAGCAAGGGATGCCCCATTTGCCATAAATTAAAGGGAGAGAAAGATGAATAAAGTGAGATGTCATTAATGAATAGTACCATTAGTATAAGAAGAAAAATAACAACTAATAAAACATTATTTTAATTTATAATGTTATAAAAACTTGAAAAGGTACAAATACAAATACTAAAGTTGTTACTAAACATGCATTAATCTGCAGAGTGAGGGTTGCAAACGAGCTAGGAGCTGGGAACGGAAAAGGAGCCAAGTTTGCTACTATGGTATCTGTGTTGACATCGGTTATAATAGGACTCTTTTTCTGGATGTTGATTTTGATATTGCACGATAAATTCGGCTACATATTCTCTAATAGCAAAGCTGTCCTTGATGAAGTAAACAACCTTTCTCTTCTATTAGCCTTCACAATTCTGCTCAACAGTGTTCAGCCAATTCTCTCAGGTATCACCTTACCCTTTAGTAGCTTTCATTTTTCAAATATGAGTAGTATCAATATCATACTCTCTAATAACTTTTTTAACATATTTTTTATTAGTTAAAATTTATTAAAAATTATAAAATTTAGTTAGACTAGTTAAATAAGAAGTAAAACTCATAAAATTTTGTGATTTTTAATAAATTTTAACTAATTAATAATAAAAAAGTATTTTAAAAAAGTGCATTGAAAGAAATGTTATTGTTAGAGTGATGTTTAAACATTTGATGTTAAATGATGACATATTTACTCAACCATATGCTATATATGGATTCCCTTTTGGATGATATGAACAGGGGTGGCTGTGGGATCAGGGTGGCAATCATATGTTGCATACATAAATTTGGGTTGCTACTATATTATTGGGGTGCCTCTTGGAATTTTGATGGGTTGGGTCTTCGATCAAGGAGTTATGGTATGTTTTGTTACCCTCTTTGTCTTGTATCTAAAAAAATTGTGCAGTTATTTGCTAGAATGTGAAATTCAAATGCATTAAGACATGATTCTGACACTATTTGCCATTGAAATTGAACAAAGGGAATCTGGGCAGGGATGATTTTTGGTGGCACAGCAACTCAGACATTAATATTGAGCATCATTACAATTCGATGCGACTGGGACAAAGAGGTAACTTCCTAGCTACTCCTCAACGTCAGTTTTTTTTTTTTTTTTCTCACTTGTCTTAATGGTTCTGACTTTTAATAATCTAATCTTAATTGATGTATTTTGTTGGTTAAAAATTGTAGGCTGAAAGAGCAAAATTGCATTTAACGAAGTGGACTGATCCAAAACAAGAACTGAACTAATCAAGGGATACTCGCTTTTTAGCCTAAATGCCAAGGAATCCGCATATTTGTTTTAGGCTTCGGTGATATTGACCGAAACTAAAATAATTACGATATGTGTCATTATTAATGCAATGAAATTGTTTCATGATAGTAGTATTAGAAAAGAAAATTCTATTTACCAATTTTTTCCAGTCAAGTTTTAGTGTTGTCATTGATTCTTCCATCACTCCACAAGTATTTTATGAATACCCTTGATTCTACTTCTCTCTCTCTTATTATCCCCTTTGATTCTACTTCAAGAATCAAGACAGAGAAATATTTTTATTAAGTGAAAAAAAAATCACAATCTCTCTTTCTAAAGATATGGAAAGAATAATTACACTCTCTTTTATAATAAAAAATATGCATTTTCTCTAAAATAAAATAAATTAGAGAACACCTTTTTCTCTCTCTCTTTCAGATAGGATACTAAAATTGATCAAATGAGTTGTTAATTTTAAGCAAATCCACCCAGCTAGTTAAATCAGCTCTAATTGATCAAATGAGGTCAATACTAACATAAATGACATAAAAAAATGCATAATAAATAAAAAAATTTAAAGTTATTCTTAGTGCTACTTCGACCATTTTTAAAATTATATTTAATAAGATATTTTAGTTATTTTTTAATTTTTTAATTAATTTTTTTAATATTTAATAAATAAATTTTTTAATAATTTTTAACGTTTTTTAAAATTATTTAAAGTAATATTTTTTAAAATTTTAATTTTTATATTTAATATTTTTTCCATTTTTATTTTATATATTTATTAAATATTCTTATTCTTTAAAATAAATTATAATTTTATTATTTTTATGTTATTTTATATTTTTTTTACTACATTAATAGCTAATTTTACTAAAATTTATAATTTAATAAATTAGTTTAACTTTCAACTTTCCACTATTTTTTTAATTTCTAAGTAACTTTTTTACTTTTTTACTTTTTTACCTTTTAGTTCTTTTACTTCACATAAGTCTAAATATTTAAGATAACATAAATCACATAATAAATGCATAATAAATGAAAAAATAAAGTTATTCTTAGTATCGACTTTAGTATTGCTCCGACCAATTCTAAGTCTAAATATTATATTCTGTAGTATTGTGCCACTTTCCTCACTTTTCCTTTTTTCCTCTCTTTTGTGCTCACATGTCACTCTCTCTTTCACGTCATTGTGACCACCAAAACTCCCACCACCAAACATATACTCATACCTTTTCCTCTATAGATTTTTTTTTTAATTTTATTTTAATAAAAAAATTCTTTTACAGTTTGCTCTATTTTATAAGCAAAGAATTCACTGATGAAAAAAATTAAGCACATGCTTTGCCCAGCTCAAAATTATGAAGTTAAAATTAATTGTCAATTTTAGGAGTCTCGATATGTTAGGAACTAAAACGAGTAGGAAGTATATATAAAAATTCAATGAGTAATTAAAACTATTATTAAATATATGTAGTACATTTTTTATTTTATTAGAAAATATATGTAGTGCATGATAAAATCCATTTTTATTTCATCATTCATACATCTCTTTTATCTAATTATAAACTAGTTTACTTAGTTATTATAAAATACGGCAATAAATTATGACAAATTTAAAATTAAAAGAAATTTAATACGATGTCTCATTTAGTTTTTAAGCATTCATAATTTCACATACTATGAGTATTTCATGATACCAAAAATGTTATCCTAAAAAACATCAATAATAACTATAGTTAATAAAGGAAAATAAATGTTGATATCCAACCCAGCTTAATGGTATGCTTACCTGCCACCATCGTTGTGTTTATGGTTTCAAAACTCGACACCTAGTATTTGTACTTGAGTGATGGGAAATAAAGGAAACTTAAATATATTTTTAATTTTTATATAATGGTTAAATTTTGGTTATATAGAAAAACTTCTTTATTTTTCATCTCTCTAAAATTTGAAAAAAAAACTTATTTTTTTTGTCTTTATAAAATTAGTAAATGTTAGATATGGCGTATAAAATATTTTTTATTTTTATTCTTCTAAAACTTCATATCACAATTTTTGTATCATATCATATTATTGCACCGTTTGGTTACACCTTTTACACTCTTGATTGATCAATGTGGAAGGCAAAAAAAAAAAACATTTCTATTGGTTCAAGAAGCAACTGCCTGCTTTTAATTGCAAATAGTGGGCTTTTGACTTTGAGCCCAAAAAGTCATTTGATTTAGTGCTTCCCCATTATTGGGCTCGTAGGGGGTGTAGAGCGATGGGCTCTTAGCCTCTTACTGGGGAATTACTTCCTGCACTTTAGGAAGTAAAAGCCCTTTTACTGCTACTTAAATTCCTTGTGGATTGCGGACTGAATAAATAATACTTGTGAAATTTTAACTCTTCACTCAATAACGTAAAAAAAAAAAAAAAAAAAACTCTTCACTCAGTAAAGTCAAAATAGAACGAAATCAGTGTTTTAAAAATTAAATTAAACCGACCAGTTAAATTGATTTAATTATAAATTAGTTATACTTAAATGTAAAATTATTCAATTCAACTATAGTTTAATTAGTTCAAATTTCAAATTTAATCGGTTGAAGTAACTAAACTATAACTTGATTCCTTTTCTAGTAATAAAAAATATTGGCTAGACTTTTTGATTGGTATTTTTTTATTTATAACAATGTACAAATATACACCAAAATTAAAATCAATATAGAAAACGTAGTCCAAATCATTTGGAATCCAAAGACTACATAGCATCAAGACCGTTTGGAGAAAAAGGTGTTGTACCAAAGTGGCAAAGTGTATATACAAAGGTTGGTAATAGGATCAAATCAAATTTTCCAAATCAGTTACAAGCGACCATGAAAAGTGTATTTGTAATCCTTTTAAGAATTTCTTCTTTTACCGTATCTTTTCCAGAAACATGGGGACAAAATGATAAAAACGAAAACAAAGCTACCTTAGAATATGTAACATTTGAAGCAATATCATTTCTTTTCCAGCTGAAACATGGGGGGCAGAAAGAAATATCCTTCTCCCAGAAGAAATTGACTCCGAAGAGAAGTCAATTCGTCATGCTAAACCATCTATGCCAAATGAATAACACAGGAAATTTATCATCACAAACATCATTTAATTCAAAATGCCATGATCCATTGCTCCAACTATAATTGGTAATCAACTAATGTGTCTTACTTTTCCCCTATGATTTTATAGTCTACGTGAAATTGCTTCTAGAGTTCTAGTGAGTTCACTATATTAAAATAATTAAGAAAAATAGGCATTCGTTCACCATATTAATTTATTAATAAGGGGAAAAAAAGAAGAATTGTTTATTGTTCAATATACTAAACTATATATGAGGCCAATTTGTTAAGTGATGAGTGACAATTGACAACAGTGCATGCACCTGACAAACCTCACGTGTGCCATAAAAGTTTCTTGGTAGCATGTTTTGTCATTGTTGTGTCACCAACTGGCCCACCTCTGGTTTCTATTGTTGAGTGAAGGTAGGGGTAACTCAATATTGACAACGCTGAGTGACAATCTTCACATGTTGGGGTGGTCTCAATGTTTGGCTTCTGCCTGCTGAATGAACCAGAGACCTACCAATCACATTCTCATATTGTGTAGGTTAGGGGTCCTGTGTTTTTCTAGTGTCATCTTCTGGGTACGCGAAAAAAGAAAAATTTTGGCTCTCTATGAAAACCCTAGATCACTATACTTTCACATGGAGCCCAAAAACCAAAAGTAAGTCTCAAAATACATGCTACCCTTTGCTTCTAAGTACACATTCACATCTTTATGCTGTGTTAGTTCTATAAACAAAATTAGCAACTTGTGTGACACTGCCAATTATGTGCTATATATATGTGACTTATTTTTACATTTTTAAGATGATTTTTAAAATAAGTAATTATATTAAGGAAATCTAGTTTAATTGATTGAACAAAAATGTATAAGTTGTTATAAATTAGTATGCCTTTGATTCATACTGATGACAAATAAAAAAAGAAATTGTTTTTTTTTTAATTCAAGTATTATGAAACTTAATTACATTAAGACAAATGGGATGAGTGTGATGAGAATATTGCACCATATCTCATGCGTATATAACTTGACAGGAGGAAGTTTTAACCGTGGCTGATATGGCTTCCTATGAGAAAAAGAAAATTGGAGAATGAGATTCTGGACGGGAAAATGAAGAAGCAATAATTTGTAGATAAATTAGTAGTTGCATTACATCTATGACCATTAAAAAATTTGCCAATAGCACAACAATGTGGTCCATTGGCATCACTCTGAGCTGATCTAATTACTACTCATTGTGGAATTTCCGCCACAAATCGATTGTCAATAATGAGATTGGGATAAGATAAGCTGCTATCAAGAGCTCAAACGGGGAAAAAAATGGAAGAAAGAAGAGAATACGTACTTTGGCTACAGCATAACCCGAAAGGTCATGCAGGATGGAATACTAAAATATTTTTGAAAAATGTTAATATTGATCAATTATTTATGTTAACCTTTTAGTAGTTTTTATATGGGGATTGATTCATTTTTTTAATATAAAAATTCATAGTTATGTATAAAACCTAAAATCGTTACAAAATAATATGCACACGTCAAGAAATGCGTGTTTGAATAAATAATTTGTTGGATGTTCCGTTCCAATGCTATTGGACTCAAATCCCTAGGTGTTGACCTGGCCCATTTCCATTTAGGGTAAATCCCTAAATGAGGTGTCTATCTATAAATACCCTAATTATAGGTGGAGACAGTGACTGAGAGTGACGAAGGGAATTTCCAGAAAGGCTGACGCAAAGGTGCAGCGGCAGAGAGAGGCTGAGCGAAAACAGAGAGTGAGTGTTTCTCCGGTGCCAGACCGTCGAGCGTGTGTCTCCGAGAGCTGTGAGCTGCTTGTTGAGAGGTTTCACGTCTGTTGTAAGCGAGGCTGAGAGAAAGGCTCCGGCAGGTGGCCGTCGAGCATTTTGTAACCATTATTTCTGAATAGTGGATTGTTTCTGGACTTGGTCCCGTGGGTTTTCCTCCTGGAGGTTTTCTCCCACGTTAAGCTATTTTGTGTGTTGTTTCTCCCTATCTCTTCTCTCATTTTGCTGTTTGTTATATTTCCGCTGCGTATTTTACTGTGTTTGTTGCTGAGGGTTGAGTCGTGCAACTCTCCAGTGTTGCGGTTGGTTGAGGAAGCTCCCAGCCGAGAAGGAGAAGTGTGTTGCCGGGTACGCGGAAGCCGGGCACGTGAGATGCCGAGTACGCGAGTATCCGAGTAGAAAGTTATGGTGCCGAGCCGAGTACGCGGTGTCGGGTAGCAAATTCCACAATTACTCGTGTATTGAATAAAAATTCATTTCCTAAGCGTAATATATTGAGTGGATATGTCCAAATGGAGAAAGTTATTAAAATTAATAATTTAAAAGTAATTTATTAAAAATATTATAACTACTTTTTATAAATTTAATTAAACGTATACATTTTTAGTTTAAAGGCTTAGAAGATAAGATGAAATAAATGTCTCCTTAATTATGAAACTTTTATTTCAGAGCTTTTTTTCTTTTTCCTTCTTTCTAAATAACATTTTCATCTATTTTCTTTATTTATTCTTTTGCAATTTAAGCCACAGATGCACTAGTTTTTATCAAATTCATGAATTTGATCTTCTTTTTTTTTCCCACGAATAGCGGGTGCGGGTATGCATCCTATATCACAACTAAAATGGTTTACATTAGATTATTATTATTAAGATAATATTGCGCAAGTGACTATTAATATATTTGTCTGAATTGCTGCAGCCTTTAATTAATTAGAATGAAAAATCCTCCTCAAACTTCGATCACTGTCTTTTCGAGATTATTGTAGGGACATTTTGCCGATGAGATCTTCTTACAACAGAATGATTAAAAAATTTGAAATCAAAGGCAAAGGCAGAGATAGATAGATAGATAACAACGCATATGCTTTTTGTTCAGATTATACTTATCTCTAGCCTCTTGTTCTTCCTTCCCATCTTCTTCCTCTCTCTTTTTTTTTTTTTTTATCACCCTTTTCTTTTGAAAAGTTGATGCCAACATATAGATTCCAGTGAATTAAAAGCAAGATCATGATAAATGCCATATGTCACATTATGGTAACACTGGACGGTTGATAGTCTGTCTTTTTAACTTCCAAATGAATTTTATTTTGATTTTGATAGAATCGACTTCAATTAATTTCAATAAAAAAAATGTTTTTTTACTACATAAAAAGAATTGTGTTGAGATGCATTCTTGTGATATTAATTTAATAATAAATTATAAATTTAAATATGTAAATTTTTAAATCATTATTGGACAAATGGAATAACGGGTGTTTCCATTTTGGACAAATGCAGACTCACCATGAGAGCTTCAAAAGTTTATTCTAGTAATCAATCAATGGCGTTATCATTTCAATGGTTGTTGTATCCGTGAGTCACGGGAAATATAAAATCCACCTGTTAAAGTTAAACACATCAATTAAGCTTAAGCATGTAGCAATTCCCCAAGTACCTTTATGCCATATTCAGGGCATTTAATAATCCATATGATTGATAGTAAATTTTACATTTATTGATGTAGGAATTATGAATAGCTAATAAAAAAATACTCTCTTTCTATACTTATATATAAATAAAAATAATTATTTATATACTAATTAAAAAAATTAATTAATATCATTTATTTTTTTATCTTAAATAAATATAAGGTTATTTTTAAAATATTTTTCATTGAAACTTATTATCATAAATAAAAATGAATCATGAAAAATAGAATTAGAATTAAATAAAAGATATTTTAGGAATGATAACATTAAATATGATAAAATTAATTAGATTTAATTATATTTAAGTCTAATATATAAAATTATTATATTTATTTATATATGAGTTTAGAGGAAGTATTTAACTAGTTTAATATATAGTGATAAAGATAAAAGAAGAGTAGTATGAATGTATGATATTATTGAAAAAATAAATTTGTGGTTAGTTGTAGAGTGTGAAATGCAAAAACCAAAAAAAAAAATGAAAAAAAATATTAAGAATGTCTGATCGAGATATTAAAAAAAGTGAGAGTTTCATTCTGTAAGTCATGTGTATTCTAATTCATAATATAGGAGTATATCCATACGAAAACTTTAGTATATTCTACATTTTTAATTCATTTTATTTTGCTTTACTATAATTATTGATTAATTTACCTAAATTGGCTCGTTTCATAGTATTATCCTTCCACTGTGGTAGGGGGAATTAAAAATTAAATGGAATAAAAATATTTTTTTATTAGTGCCATCTCTAATATTTTTGCTTAAAAAAGTAAAAGGGCCTCGCTTTACAGAAAGAAATAGTATTGGTTTATAATTAATCGCAAAAGTAGACTTTTGGTCCTAATTAACTATAAATTCTCATTACTTACGTATGGTTTTCGTTTAAAAGAAAAAGAAATATTTTAAATATAAAATACTCACAATATGTCTGTCTCTTTTAACAAAAGACTTTCAAAAAATATGTTTATCAATCATTGACATACTTATCATAACAAAACACGTTATACAGAGATTTATTCGTATGTAGGAGTATATAAACAAGCTCCTTTCAAGCATACAGATATAATTGACGGGTAGGAAAACACAAACTTCAAATCATTTCCTTCTTTTCTGCCCCAATGAACTTTCTGCCAATCGAATCAGAAAAAAGGTGTGAATTTCAAGCCCACCAAATGGTAGGTTTAGGCTATGCTATGATGACTGCTGAGGTATACATAAATTTTCATGTCAAACAACAGTTTTTTTTATTGCAAAAAATGGGGAACGTGATAATCAACTGGATTAGTGAACTAATCATATAATCAAAGACATAAAAAAAAAAATCCTCATATCACCTTTTGTTTTTGTGAGTCAATTATGAGCTAAAGCTGAGACATATTTTGTCGTGTCACATTCATGGTGCCTAATCCATACGTCGCACGCGAATCTTTGACAAACGGGGACACCAAAGATGGGTGACTAGTTGGGGAACCGAGTTTAACATATTACTCCACTCATCATTTTACCAACTACGATTAGTTGTCACTTCTTAAGCTTCCTGAATTTTCACTAATTGTATTGTATTCTTTCTGAATTTATATATTAATTTTATACTAATTCAAAAAATTAATTAACATTATTTAATTTTATTAATCTTAAACAAAAAATAAGATATAAAAACAAATCATTTTTTTAGTTTTCTTTTTTTCCCTTTATTTTTTTTATGAAAATTTCATCCTTAAATTATTAATGACATCAATCTTAAATTGATGGAAAGAATAAACTGAACAAGAAATTAAGATAAATGACTAAAATAATCTTTTAAAAAATAAAAGACTAAATTAAAAGAAAAAAGATAAATGACTAAATTAATTTTTTTTGCTTATATATGAATGCAAAGAGAATATTAGTTAGCTACTAGCGGTATGTCCATTCTTACATATAAAAAATAAATACCTAATTTATCAAGACCAATAAAAATAATTAAGTTTTTTTTAACTTTAATTAATAACAACATAAATTTGAATTTTATTCTAAAAATACCAATTGAATTAAATGATTTAAGTGATAGTTATATTAATGATACTACTTATTTTTTAAGGGATAATTTTTTCACCAATAAATATGACTTATCTTATTAATAGTCTTTATAATAAATAAGAATATAGAAGAAAATTAACCGTTAATACATTTAAAAGTAATTATATATTTCTTATATTTAGGAAAAAAAAGATATTCCTATTTGTTTCTTAATTATATATAGGAACGAAGAAAATATTAGTTTACCATCAATGCATCTCTTCTCACTTAGCTATATGAATTAATTAATTGAACTTTATTTTATAATAAGAATTAAAAGGAGTTCTTTATATTTAGACTTTCAAGTGTCATCAAAAGTGCCAATATTTTACTATTGCATATGAATTATCCTTAAATTTTTGTATTAGGAACTAATGTTACTAACATACTGCCATTTTCTAACATGTCTTAAATATATTTTTAATTCTTATAAAATTAGTGAATTAGTTTTACAAGAAATAGCGAAAACATAAAGGTGTGGAACTCAGTACGTATTATGTATTTATTGTGAAGTGGAATGAGAAAGAGATGAAATAGGAAATTCTAGAACTATTTTATTAAAATCAAGAAAATTTATTTTATTTCTTAATTTTTACAAAAACAACTTTTTAAATTAAAGAGAGATAAAAAGCAAGGGTACTAAGTATTATCTAAACATACTATATCTGATGGGATTAGGTACCAAACGAAGAGGACAAATCAATAAAGAAACTTTCATGGAGGTGGGACTGATCATTTAGCCGCGGGGGGCCTGTGTACGTTCGTACTGATCCCATGATCAACTACATAGTTAAGTGAAATTATATATGTTTTAGATTTTGCATTGTATGACGACCCATTTGCCTTTTGCCTAATAAAACCCAAACATCATGCGATTAAAATAATGCAATTCAATAGGCTTTTAGCTTTCCTTAACTACAAAATATAGTGGTTATTTATGGTGCAAATTAACCAGATTACTCACAAATGCATTACAGCATATAAAGTGTCCAGCAGAAACTTTTTCTCTTTTATTTTATTTTTTTGGGTGGACAAAGTCCAGCTCAGTGCTGTTGCGAAGAGAAAACACACAAATCTATCTGTTACGGTATTACCATTTAAAATTTTCTCACTTTATGCCACAAAATGGCATGGTAGGGTAGGAATTAACATTACAGTACTCTCGTATTAATAATTACTTACATAATGGTAAATGATTACATATACATAGATTATTAAACGTAATATAATACTCAACGAGGACTAGCTAATTATTATTATTAGTTCAGTACTACAGCTATTTTAGTTTGTAACGATATGCATGCAGTTATTTATATCACTGTGTCTGACTGTCGAATTAAAAAAAAAATGGAAAAAAATTAGTTTCCTAAAAAGTGCCAGATAAATATCGTATATTTTTTTGCAATATATCTTTATACAGAATAACCCAGTGTCAGCGGGTGAAATTGTCAATATTGTAGACAAGCACATAGGACACCCGATTCTCTAAAAAGAAAAAGTGTTTCTGATCGATATCCATAGAAAGAAGCAAAAAGAATAGTATATATCCATAGCGCAAACAAACAAGAGAGAAAAGAAAGAAGAAAACAAATATTGAGGTTGGTCTAACCAGAGACAGCAGTTAATTGACATTGAAAGTTAAGGTGGATGGAAAGGAACACTTGGGCTTTCGCACTTGGTGCGGTTGATCTGTCTTCCCTTCTCAACTTCTTGTAAGTACATGTCTATAGCAATGAGAGACAGGGAAACCCCACAAGGATGAAAGATGGTAGAGAGTAGAGGGAAAGATACTTGGCACACCTCAGCCAAATGAGAAAGCAATGGCAGCCACATTGGACAAAAAGCTGAATGTGACCTGTTTTTGTGGTTAGGGTATCTTGGGTCGAAATTAGAGACTAATTTCTTGAGATAAAGATACTTATTTAAGAGATTAATCTATTTTATCTTATGCACATCCTTTTATACATAGATTTAAGAATCAAACTTTTGACAATATATTAAAGAGACCTAATTATTCATCAACTATAATACATCATTCATATTAGACAAAAAAGTTGAATGAGACTTCTTTTTGTGGGTAGGATATCCTCCTGTTAAAAATTAGAAACTATTTTCTTGAGATATAAATATTTATTTAAGAGATTGATCTTTTCCATTAGATGTCATATTTTTCATACATATATATTCAAGTATCAAGTTTAAAAGACATAATTATTTGTCAACTATAACACATCATATTAGACAAAAAGCTGAATTAATACATGAGACTCTTAATCAATGGCCAAAATCGATCATTTGACCAGCGCCAGTCCTTATGTGATTCTGTAATGATACAGATCACACTTTATAATAAAGTTGTTGCCCTTTGATTGATGAGCACAACTAGATATATACCACCATATATATGCTCCATCTAGCCAGCCATGCCATGCACTATTGATGGGCTCTTTAGCCTCGATCGAGAGATTTCTATTCTATGCATATATATATATATATATATATATATTTGTCTAATGCGTACAAAAATGTAAGTCACGTAAGGGGGTTCTCTAGGCAAAAAAGGTAGATGCTTTAGGATACCTTGTGTCCTACAAGAAAGGGATTCTTTTAACATTAATTATAAGCCTTCAAGTGATGGCCAATTATCTAGCTAGATGGTGTTATGTCGGGTGTAACCTTGTTCGTGGACCGACCGGGTAATTAACACCCCAAGGACTCATTTCAGTTTTCGGTGTCTAACAAATTATTCAAGCACTGATGAGGGAATTAATCTAAGGTGTTCCATTTTTCAACACCTAAAAAAGTTGTGAAATTAAGTTTTCAAGCATGGCCACAGTTGCATGCATGTATGGCCAATGGATCCATGACCTTTCAATCTGACTTGTCCCACTCCCACAATGTTGTTTTGGATGCAATATATTGCAAATTTTTAATTCTTTAATAATGCATTTATGCACGATCGATCTGTCTTTTTCATCCCTAACCCCCTTCTCCTCAGGGCTATACTCCCCTCCCTTCAAAGTACTACTGATTGAACTTTATCGTGCTACGTTACTTTTCTGGTTTCTTTGTTTATATGATTAGCATATTATCAAAAGAATTGTCTTTTTATTTTTGGTCTACGGGAATTTTTCACCATATTCCTATTTATTTTATATATTATCCTCGCACCTGAAAAAAAATCTCGAACTTTTTTTTACCATAAAAGTGTTGGAAGCAGGAAGTCCCACATCGGTGGGCTTCCAATTAGCACCAAGGAAGGTGTGTTATAAATACACACCTCCTCCTCCTTCTAAATCACCCCAAAACCAAGAGAGAATAAATATAGTGAGATATAAGTTCTCCTGTGAGGTTTCTCCTTGGGTGTATTTTTCTTGGGTGTATTCTCATAGTATAAGAGAGAGTGGTATATTTGTACTCTCCTTATATTTAGAGAGAGGTGTGGAAATTTCTTCCACTTAGTAAAATTTCTTTTGTTCTTGCCCTGTGGTTTTTCCCTTATTCGTTGAGGGTTTTCCACGTTAAATTTGTGTGTTCATTCCTCTTTTCTCATCTCTTATTTTAACTGTGTGTTATCACTTCGGCACTCTGGTTCCTAACAAAAAGATGAGATGTAACGATAGTATTGTAAGATATAATATATATCTCTTTTTTTCCCCATAAATTTCATTATTTACTCCTATATGCTTGTGTGGAGGGTCAAAGTAATATCATAGTTTGATCAAGATCAACCATCTTAGCTTAAAAAGTAATATTGTTTATCGTTTCCTTTATTGTTCCTCTTAATATTTTGATTTTTCATTTGGTCCCTCATTTAGAATCATGTAGCCATTTAATGAACAAAATAAATGAGAGCTAGCTTAAAATAAAAATTACAGTACATGAAAACGAAAACTTTTTTGAAAACTAAATTTAATTTTTAAAAATAAGAGATAAAAATTATTATATTTTCAGAAATTAAAGAAGATATATAATTTAATATTTTTGTTTTGGGCAACTAGAAAAATAATTATATTTTGTGGGACATAAAATGATAGATCATGGACTTTCTGAAGACCTTCATTAATAACAAACTCTCCTCTCTCCCGAAAAATGTCAAGTTGAATTAACTATATCATTTACATACAATATAATTAATCACAAACACTCATCCATTACTAACCCCATAATAAAAACAATCACTTTCAAACCAAACTATATATGATATTTTATGTCAGATTATTTCAAGGTATCGATAGTTTTAAAGACTACCTTAAAATCCCCCCCTTTTACACAAAATCTAATTGCTCTCTAATGATCAAGTTGGATTGGTAGAAACTGGAGGGTCCCAAAGCAATGAAGAAAGGAAAGAATAGGGTCCCGTGCTGTCGGGTGGTTACCCCATTGGGTGGCATTGAGAAAGACCCATTAACAACAGCATCTGTGGTTACGCTCTTCCTATCCCACACCCATCATAATTAAACTTCTTTCTTTTTCTTAATTGTGTGGTTACTTGCATCCACACTATCCCGCTCATTGTCATTTCCATTCTTGACCCTTTTCCATTTCCTATTTACTTCTATTGCTATCATTTATTTCACATTACCATTTTTTCATTAAAAATATGTTTCAGTTATAAACCAATTTTACTATTGAGTCCATGAATCAACTAACATAAAATTATTTTAGCTTAATCAATTAATTATTTTGAACAATTGACAGCTGTCTTATCGGAATTAAAACTTTTTAAAAAAATGATTTTGAACAACTTGGAGAAAATATTAAGGAGAAAATAGTTTTTTTATTAAATAAATAACAGTAATCTCTCATACTAGGAACGTAGCTCCTGTAAACGAGTTTCAAGACTCAAATAGTAAAACATACTTAGGATAAAATATTTGCATTATAAAATGTGAAATAGGTAGGATATTGACATGTATCGATTAAATAATATACACTATATATACACATATATATTTTTAAAATATGATAATTAAATAGTTTAACAATCAAACATAAAATATCCACACCATGTCAGATTTTATATTTCTCAGTTATCTATTGTACAAATATACTTAAAGATCTTTGATTAAAATTGAGGCTTACAAAAAAAAAAAAAAGTCTAATGCGTTAATAAACATATGGTTTCAGATTTCAAAGTTATACAACTTCAAAATATAGATTTGGTTGTTCAAAAGTCCCATGACTACAAAGCCATGGAGATTTATATCATTTACATATAAACAACTTAAAACCATAACTTTCGACAAGGTTAGTTTCCCTAAAATAGCATATATACACACAACATGGCCAGCACAAAATAAAGGGAAGATTCTCGTCTACTAAAGCTACTTCTAACACTCTCTTGTTATACTATATTATAAGTCTATTTGAATACAAGGTTAGAAGTGTTTTTGAGAGTTTCTCTACTGAAAAAAATACTATATTTCTAATAGAGAAATTCTCAAAAGTACTTCTAACTTGTATCCAAACAAATCCTATGACTCCTTTGCTTTGTATACTCCTCTTATTGTTCACAAGTAATAAATTAAAACCAAACAATACAAACGAGAGAAGGAGTGAGGTTATGATAACATATAGAAACAAACAAGAAAGATACAACACAAACAATTTACAAATTAATCCTAATTATATATATATATATATATATATATATATATATATATATATATATCACAAACCAAAGCACAAGATCTAAGAGTTCACTAATATTTAGAGCACATTACAGTAGCATTCACAACCTCAGTCACGTAGAGTTAGTCACACATTCCCTAAGCTGTGTCATGTTTGCATGTATGCAAGTTGATATTTCTCTTTTATTTACATGCAATGCGTATGGATATTTGGATTTATATGGCACCAAGCCGTTACGGGTCCAAGACATTAGGCATAAAGTCTTCATAGTTGACATTCAACCAAATACTTTGTACCTAGCTGAGATGAAGCACTAAGCAAGAATCCATTGGAGAGTGTAATGACTTTATGAGGATCCACATCATCCTTGCCTAGATCCACAAATAAGTAAGGGCACTAAGTCCAAATGTCATGATGCATGATTCAAATTTCAATCTTTTATCTTCTCTTTATTAAGATGAGCTGGATTAGTACATAGAGATTAACCCTTCTCACTCTCATATATAAAACTCTCTTTTCTACTCTTCTTTATTTATTTTACCCATATTACTCTAGAATAACAATGAGATATAAATAGTTGACTATTGTCTACTCAAATAAGGATATAAGAAAATACTTAAGGAGTCAAGGATATAGGATTGAAATCTATCTTTAATACTAAAAGTAAGGATACATATGACAAGTTTGATATAGAGTATTTTTATATAATATAAAAAAATCTTTGTAAAACCTTATAGAAATGACTAAAAGCAATATGATTATATTAGATATTATATGAACATAGACAATTGAGATACTAAAGTGAAAATCGCAATTTATAAAAAAGAAATGGGTAAAAGCTGTGTGAGAATTCATTTGAGTAGTCTACGTGAAGAAAATTGTTAAAAAATTGAAACCTCTCTTGTGTAGGTTAGAAATTGAATGGGATTCATTCCTTATATGTATAAACAAATAAGATTTTTCCCAAGATTGTAACTTGAGTACAAAGACCACTAATATAACACTATTTTCCTTATTTCAAAATTATTTTCTCAACATCCTAGTCCATCCTCAATCTCATCTTATAGATTTCATGATAACTTCTTTAAAAATGCAAATGGTTTTATGATTCCTCCTCCACCAAAGTCCTTCAATATTATTTTTTAATAGGACTTTCATAACTTTTCAAATGAGAAAAAGAGAAACTATGTGCAGTGGTTTAGTATGTTGGAAACCATAGTCCTATTATCTTATTTAGTAGTTTAACAAACTCACTTAATTTGATCACATAAAAAATAAATCTCACTAACAATAAATAGTTAATATAATCATCTTAAAATATTAGCCCTCATTAATTAATAGAATAGAAAATTCTAACATGTCGATCATAATAATCTTATTCGATTCATACAAAATTAACTCTAAGAGAAAAATACTTTGTTCCAACAAAATGTTATTCTTACTCAAGATTAGGAATGAAACCATGATAATATACTTAAAATACCAAACTATTTTTTCCTCTTTCCCTAATTAGAAGATTATTTTTAGAAATTTGGTTGTCTATTTTTATAAGATCATTTTTTAATTTCTAGATACATTAATTATTTTTTCCTACATATTTTTATTTAATTATTTTCTCTCCAACTATTAATGAGAAACAATTAAGTAAATAGAGAAATAAGAAAATGATAATTTTAAAATAATATACAATTAATTGAAAATTTTGATATAATTAATTAAATTAATAAGTTTTCTTAAGAAGTGTGAATTGATTAAAAATATTTACCACATCTATGTTGAATATTGATGGTCCAGACACGAAGCATTGAAGGAGCCAACACGGAGTCCGGTCCAGGTATCTAGCAGACATTGATGGAGCCAAGACCTTCCCAACTTGTCGTTTTGCAGTACTTGCGCACACTTTTGGTTTTGGCAAAACAAACAATTGGTGGGCAACTACTGGAGTTGAGCACAAACCCTAGTGCCCACCATTATCAACGCAGGGATCATAGTAGCTGTCTTTACTATTGCCTACACTTGTCACAACTGCGTCAAAACACTTATTCTAATTATATATAAATTATGTGAAACAATAATCTAAAGTCCTCCAATAATTAAATTAAAATAAATTAATAAAATATTAATTAATTTTTTAGGCAATATTATTAATTATTCATATATGTAATTATATAATTACAATTGATTTTTCGCACTTTTACTCTCTTACTACATATGTTTCATATATATGTGTATAAATTTTCTAGCTAGCTATAAGGACGCATTAAATAATTTAGTGAGTACTTCGATCAGTATGTAATATTCCAGCTATATACTGAGAATAGTGTTAGATTGCTTGTACTCAGTGTGTCCTACCTTTGATCCTATATAATTATAGTGAATCATTCGTTTGGATGACTAACCTACTTCCTTTTTGGAAAACGTTCTTTTCATTTAAACAAAATATATTATATTTTAGAAAATAAAAAATAAACAAAAATTTCAGCAATGTTAGCTTATAAATGTCAATAAATTACCATTGGATCAAACATTTTGGTCCAATAATAACTTACTACATTTTGGTCCAATAGAAAATTATTGACATTTTCGTCTATTGGTAATTTACTGAAATTTTCGTCCAAAATCTATTTAACAGTTATGTTGGCAATCATTTTTGTGACATTTTCATTCTTCTATGCCACGTTGGCTCTTTCAGAAATCATGTTTATTTGTATAGTAAAGTGTATCTATATGGGAGTAAATAGATAACTTTTCTCTGTGTTTTTTTTTTCTTAGGAGATCTTCTTTCTTCGTAATCTATTACTCAGCAGTCCAAAGGGTGGGATACTTGCAAGAGGTACTTCGACACTTAAGTAAGGTCTCAATCGAGAGCAATAACGAGAGTATTAAATGAGAATGAACAATGTGTTACCTCAAAATTCTCGTAGTTGTTTATATATACCTTAATGGACATTAGATCCATGAGCTCTCGTATATCATTACCTTATTAGGTAATGTACCTCTAATCATCATTAAGGGATTAAAGGCAATCTCTAATGGTTGTCATTAGGATAGCCTAGATAATCTGTCAGGTGTGTAATGAGAATTGTTTGGATATTCGGCTAAGCCGAACACCTAGACACTTCTAGGATCATACCTTTAGTGACAAAGTGATAAGAATATTTAGGTATTCGACTAGGTTAAATGTCTAAGTCCTGCTATAAGGACCACCTTTAGTAGTAAAGTTATGTACTTACTCAGGTATTCAGTTAGGCCGAATACCTAAGAACTACCATAAGGGCCACCTTAGATGACAAGGTGATGGTCATGAGAAAACTCGATATTCGGCCTATAGCTGAATATCTAAATACTTCGTAGAGGGATCACATTTGGATGTCAAGGTGATGAAGGCACTTGGGTATTCAATAAGCCTGAATACCTAAGTACTTTGTAAAGGGATCACCTTGGGTGTCAAGGTAATAAAGGTACTTAGGCCAAATACTTGAGTACTTTATAGATGTCATACTCTAATATTATAAATGTGTTATGAGAAGTATTTCTGTCGAATACCAATATGGTATAGTATGGTTATATTTTTTTATGACCATGAAAAAGATAAAAAGAAAAGAAAGAAATTGCGAATAAAATAGGTGATAGAATAAGATTAATTGAGAGAGAGAAAAAAAGTAATATTATAGAAAAAAATTAAAAAAATATTACATAAATACTATAACTCATGGATTTGTGTTTGTCATTCTCATTATATATGTGTATATATATGGGTGCGCGCCTTACTGTCATCCAAAGATCTATTCATTTTCCATAACATTCAACTGCCTATCAAATTTACTTGGAAAATTAATGGTCTGCTTGCGGCAAGCAAATCCTCCCTTCAATGCCCTCCTTCTACCATCACTATTAATTTGATGACAAGATTATGCCCAACCCACCACACTCTTAATTGGGTGTGTTCTGACTAACTCATTTTTTTGCTCTTCGATCTAAGCTCTTGTGAAACTATAATCTTATCATTATACTTTCTACTAAACATATTGTCACTAAAATATCACTAAAGCTTTGGCATGTTTTTGCCGGACAGTCTAATGAGTCTATCCTTAGCTCTACCGAAACATCCAACAATCAGTGTTAGGCCATTATTTTATATCATTATGTGACACTCGGAAAGGCAGTAAAAGTTCATGCGTATAGATAACAAGGCTTTTTACCAGGGGTGCAATAGGTCAACAACTTTTTACCGTTCATTTTTCCCCTCCATTTAATTTCTATCTACGTATTACATTAGCTTCTTACCTCATATTTTCCTATCTTCTTTATCTCTTTCGACGTGTTATAGAAAGTATGGTGAAAAAAATAAATGAATGAGAACATGATTATTCTTTTTATATTTTGAGAAATAGCTAGCCCTCTTTGTTCATGATAGTATTACCAATCATGAATATCATACGGTCATAATTAACTCACTGTTTTTCTTTCTATTCTATAAAAAATCGATTGTTCCTTAATAGTTTATATGATCATCAAAATAAGAGAAAGAAATTCCACAAACTCACAAGTCATTGCGTCGTAAGAATCCAAAGCCAAACAAGGCTTGAAGAAGACCCTCAACTGCCAAATTAAACCATTTCCATTAGAGTACCAAAAATTTAAATGTCAACCAGAAAGCTTGACTTTACCTAATCAAACATGAACATATCAGGAGCAAACAACCTCGGGTTTCTTGGTTTCACTCCAATAATAATGGGCCAAGTTTCAATATTTTGGACCACTTGCAATGAATGAAAATTAATGTCCACCCCAAAAGCATAGAAGAAACTTACAAGAGATAAAGAATGGCGGTTAGGTTATTTTTGGAAAAGCGTAAGGGCAATCTTCATCCATGACTATATAATATCATTACTATATAGTATAAAATAAACAGAAATTATGTTTATATACGGACGCTATCCGCTAATCATGTGCGATACTGATAATACACATGCCTACTTTTTTTCAACATTTCCTGTAACTTTCATGTCATTCTTTTCCTTTTTTTCATTCTCTAAAATATTTTAAGCACTTTTTAATATGCTATTATTGTGCGTAAAACATCCCTTAAATATTCTCCTTTTGAAAAGGATAGAGATATCAAAGAGATGTGTACGATGTTGCGTATAAAATAAAATAGTGTTTGACTAAAATAATCTGGGGGGTACTCGCATTTATAAACTCAAGAAACTAAAGATAATTAGAAAATACTATGCATTTTGCAATGGTAATGATGAGAATACGGAACAGAAGTGGGCGCAGGATAAGCACGTGGGAGTTGCCTTTAGAATTGCACGCTGCCAATGGTATGTCTCCATAGTTGCAAAAAAAAAAAAAAAAAAAAAAAAGGCCTAACATGATATTCTTCTTAGAAATAAGAAAGCAAGATTTGCTGGAAATAAAAATTTCCTTAGCAGATTCTGTATTGGGAGGGTATCCATATGCCCTTACCTTAGGTTGTAACTAGGTCTTTTTATCTGAACTCTGAACCATTCCTTTTTCTTTTTTTTTAGCATTTCTAATAGTTGTATAATTTATTTATTTTTATTATTATTAGAGATAATAGTACCTATACCAACCATATAAATAGTAGTATTCACATTTGAAATTAAACTTTGTTATTGGGGTAAATCATAACTTTTGTCCCTAAAAGAGTAATGATAATTTAATTCATGAAAGAATGAAAATTTTTATTTAGTTTATAAATGTATAAAAGTGTAATAATTATTGTATAGTTTAATGTCAATTTAATTTTTAAACTTTACAACTTAATATCATGATTTTTGAATATTATAATTTAATTATAAAACGATAAAAATGACTTATTTATCCTTAGTATTATCCAATATAATTTGTTCATTTTGCATAATGTATGGTTGTGGATTGGTGATGCTAAGCTATACGCATGCTGTATAGTTACTTTACTGCATAACTTTGTAATCTAACTGAAATACTTGTTGGGAGTGTGACAAGTCTGAGGCTGAATTTGATGAGATTGCATTGCTCTTAAATCCCTTTTATTTAAAATAAAATGTCGAAATCACTCATGGGGATTACTATTTGACTGAAAGGACATAACTTAGGGGTGTTTGATCTTCAGTGTTTCTTTCAAACCATATATGTCATCTATCCTACCTAATTAAACTACTATATATTATTTTCCTCTCACAACAAGCTCCTTGGTTTTCCTTTCCTCTTGGAACTTCTACACCTTCTCTCCTCCAAGAAAATTCTATCTTTACTATTATTATTATTATTAATTTCTCTTTTTATATTTTAGAGTTCTGAAGTATTCTTGAGGACTCTGACACTCTGTGAGGTCTGTCAGTTCAGTATTCAGTGTTCCACTTGGGCTAACTCAGCAGCAAAATCTGTTCCTTGCTTTGGTATTTGTTTAGAACTTATTTCACTATCTGTCACTTGCACTTCTTCTGTGTTCTTCTGTGTTAGAAGTGAATTATGCAAGTGGCTAGTGAGAGTTAGTGCATGATTTAGATGATAAGAAACTGAAAGCCATGAAGTTCATGAAACTAGGATCTCGTCCTGATACATTCTACACTGCAGAAGCAGTAAGGTGAGACATTAATTAACTCATCAATTCGATTCTTTCTTCTTAGATCATGTCTTTTTTCTTCAGGCCAGTGACAATAGCATCTTTTCTTTGTATACAGGTCAGTCTCTTCTGAAGTTTCTAGTGACCTCATAATTCAAGTTAAGGGAAGTAGATATCTTCTTCACAAGGTATGTGAAATTGTCAATCATAGAAATTGTTCTATGTTGTTTTACTTTTGTTGTTACTTATTCTGAAGTTCATGGTGGTGGTGTTCAGTTTCCCTTGCTGTCTAAATGTTTGAGGCTACAAAAGCTATGTTCAGAATCTCCTGATTCATCTTCTCAGCACCAAATAGTCCAACTCCCTGATTTCCCTGGTGGGGTGGAGGCATTTGAGTTGTGTGCTAAGTTCTGCTATGGAATTACCATCACTCTCAGCCCTTACAACATTGTGGAGGCACGATGTGGCGCCGAGTATCTTCAGATGACTGAGGAGGTTGAGAAGGGGAACTTAATTCAGAAGCTTGAGGTTTTCTTCAACTCATGCATTCTACGTGGCTGGAAGGACTCTATTGTGAGTCTTCAGACCACAAAGGCGTTGCCTATGTGGTCAGAGAACTTGGGAATTACCAGCAGATGCATTGAAGCTGTTGCTGCAAAAGTTCTAAGTCACCCCTCTAAGGTGAGTTTGTCACATAGCCATTCACGAAGGGTGAGGGATGATGTTTCTTGCAATGGCAATGAAAGTGTGAGGCATAATAAGTCAGGAAACAAGGGATGGTGGGCTGAAGATTTGGCAGAACTTAGCATAGACTTGTATTGGAGAACCATGATAGCAATCAAATCTGGTGGCAAGATTCCCTCAAATCTCATTGGAGATGCATTGAAAATCTATGCATCTAGATGGCTACCAAATATTACCAACAATGGAGGACATCTCAAGAAGCAATCTGTTGCTGATTCAGAATCGGACTCGGTTGGTGAAATAGCTTCAAAGCATCGTCTGCTTTTGGAATCAGTGGTGAGCTTGCTTCCTGCTGAGAAAGGTGCTGTTTCTTGTGGCTTTCTTTTGAAGCTCTTGAAGGCATCCAATATTCTTAATGCTTCTTCATCTTCAAAGATGGAATTGGCCAGAAGGGTAG